>PVJI01000382.1:0-102136 GCA_004026765.1 Micronycteris hirsuta
TTATTCCATAACAAAAATCATTTTCTTAATTTTTTCATCTCAGATGACTTTTCACTTTCGCTGTAAATAATTTTTAATTGAAGGAAGGGTATGGGCAATGTTCAGTAATCTTTTTATGTTTTCTATCACCTCAATATATATTCAGGAAACATCAGGGTATATACATTATCTCATATTTTAGTAATTTAAATTAGCCATGTACAAAAGAAACACATGGATTCTACTTAATGCCTAAATGCTTCCATTTTATCAATCTACTAGACCACAAGTGAAAGTAGAACTCTGACATTTTGTAAATCCTTCAACTTGAAGCAGGCTAGGAGTTTATAGTATTTATGACAATAGAACATCTGATTAATGCCTCTTCTTTTAAAAATCAGCATGCTAACTTAAGCCTCTAAAAAGCAGTATGTTAAAATCTAAAAGGCAACAACCATGTACATTTGGTTGCTTTTTCCCTTGGTTAACAGCCCTGCGGACTAGACCCCACAGGTTCCCACAGTTAGAATTCCTACCTTCAAGGGCTGTGTGGTAACAGCTATAGACACCACCAGGGGGTGCCAAAGGACAGCACCTGTTTGCATAATAGGCTAAGGGGCACAAGAGTAGAGGAGAATAACCCAAAGCAAGGAAGTGAAGACTTGCCTCCACCTTGGGCCATGGTGGAGTGTCTTCTTATGTTAATGGATTGGGCAAGGAGTCTTCAATCACTGGAGATAAACAGGGCCATTGCGATCATTTGGCAAACTTCCTTGTTTTATAAAGTCTCCTGTGATCTAGAGAGATTGAAGGACTTGTCTCTCCACTGGTAGATTGTAACAGAACTGGGACCAGTACTGAGGCCAGAACTGAGGTCTTCAGATTTGTCCTTCAGAGCTTCTTCCACTCGACCCTGCTGTCTTCTCACCGCACACATGCTGAAAGGGAAGTTCACACATTGCTTTTGGCCTGGCCCCATTGTCCTTTTCAACACTTCGGTGGTTGGAAAACCAACTCCTTCCCTGGACCTCCACGTTTTAATGACCAAATATTGAGCATTTTCCCTACTTGCTCCCTCCTTAGAGATTCTTGTGGAAGAGAATAGAATTCACTCTGAGGACGATGTGTTCTATGTATGAAAACCACACACTCCTACTGGAGAGTGCTCCAATTCTTCCCTCACTTTTTATCTCTACTCTTCCGGGAGCGCCAGCTGCAGGATCTTTCTTGTTTCTACAGTCAGGACCCTGCTGGCCTCTTGTCAAAACTAACAAAATCCCTCATGCCAAAAAATACACCAGAACCTAATATTTTAAAATATATTAAAATGTATGTGTTACACTGCATGCTAAAAACCCATTTTCAGCTGACACAGATCCAAAGTCTTCAGGTAAAACCCACATTTCGGCTCTGTGATAGAGCCTCTGCTTTCTCCATAAACAACCAACTTCCAGCTCATATTAAGTATCTGGGTGAAAAGCACAACGTAAATTAGAATTAGAATCACAACTGAAACCTTTTAGAGGGCCTATCGATTCTAACACGCTTGCTCCACAGAGGCAGCTTCGGTGTGTCCACTTCCTCCTAATTTGACAGCTGCTTCGTTATGGCCAGTGCTTGGACTAATGAGGTCACAGCTGTCAGGATTGATCAGCAGATCCAAATATGACCAAGGAACTGGGTAGCTGGTTTCAGTAAATCTGTGCAAATGTACAGATTGGGTGGGCAATATTTACACGGGTAGCTCAAAACAAACTTTCAGGAATTGAGCCAAGTCTGATCTCACTAGTTCTCAGCTCCGCTCTGGGGAGATAAGACACAAATTGCAGAAACAAGAGATGAAATACGAAAGCATTCCGAGCTCCAAACTACCCATGAAAAACCCATTTATAGCCAGCATGTTTCCCTCTTAAGCAAGTATCTAATTTAATTTCTAGTACTTGAGTCTGGTCATTCCTCAGAAAAGTGCTCAAACTGTCCTGATGATTCAGCTTGGGCTTTGTGCGTCTCTTACGCTTGCCATGGACTTTATGTAAGAGCTACCCCTCCCTCTGATCTGCGCACTTATGACAGCATCCACAGTGAGTGCCACGATGGCTGCACGTCCATTTTGTTATGAAAACATCATTCTATTAATATAAATACGGACTGTATTTGCCAGGGCTAACTAGAACAGGTGCAAAGTCTTTAGACGCTTGCCTGTACTGAGAAATGAAAAGAGTGGACAAACAGTTTTCTGTGGCGGCGCTGCTGGTGTCAATGTAACATTCATCTCTGTTGCATTCCTTGATGGTCATGGAAGGTAGCCCGGGAAACTCAATATGACTGGCTTGTAGGGTCGAGAGGGAGGAAGGAGGAAGAGAAAGGCAGTGATGACATGGTCTCTAGGCTTCTGTTTATGCAAATACTCTCCTCTTGATCTGGGGCTCGCATGGGTTCTGTACAGAGTGCATTCTGTCAAATCTGCTGTGTGGTAGGGGATGCTGCCAACATAAATATTCTGCTGATTCTGAATTTAGAAAACAATTAAAGATTTCTGATGTTTCTTTTCTCTTCTTTAAAGAAAAGAATCTTATCCCTGTGAGTACCACTGTGTTACTGGTGGTTTCAAATTCACTTTGTAGTTTTCCAAGCAATAGAAAGTCTTTGCTGAAAGGCACATCTGGGTTCTTGTCCTTCTCCTCAGCGTTATGTCAAGATTTCACTTTGCTTCCTGGAGTGAACACAGTGAATGCACATGCTCTTTCTGCAGTAGTGTTCACAAATAAACAATAACCACTCTGTGATAATTGTGGATCTTTATACTTTTTGGGAGCCCATCCTCAGAAGTGAGTTCCTAAGGGCATGAGTGTGTTACACGTGCAAACACACATACGTGAATACTCATACATACATATACACATGCACTCATATATAATAGTTTGGGACTGATTCTCACCAGTTCCACTATGGTGGCCTCTCCACCATGACAGGCAGAACTCCAAGATGGCCTGTCTTCTGGGGCACGCACCCTGCACAATCTTCACTCTCCAAGTGTAAGAACTGTGAATGTGGTGGGATGTTATTCCCGAGATTTCCTGGTGTTATATGGCAGAGCTGAAGGCATTTTGAGAAGTCGTTAGGGTCCCTAATCAGTTGACTTTGAGTTAATCAGAAAGGAGATTATTCTGAGATTTGGTCTGACCTTTAAAAGAGGGACTGGGGCCCTTCCAGAGCTCAGAGAGAATTCTGTTTGCTTTGAAGACGTCCACGGCCATGTTGTAATAGGGCCCATGAAAGGGCCACACGACAAGAACTACAGGGACCTCTAAATATTGAGATAGGCCCTATTCCATAGGCCCTGACATCCATAAAAAATAATAATAATAGGGACCGCAGTCCTACAGCAGCAAGGAACTGAATCCAGCCACAACCATGCAAGCCTACAAGAGGACCCTGAGCTCTGGATAAGATCCCAGCCCTGGCTGAAACCTTGATGTCATCTGATGAAACTTTGAGCGGGAACCTAGTTAAGCTGTGAAATGACAAATGGGTATCACTTAAGTCACTCAGTTTGTGGTCATTTGTTACTCAGCAATAGGAAACTAATGCACTATGTTCAGTACAAATTGTATGTAGGCTTTGAACATCAACAGGACCGGCATTCTCAAGAAAGGGAGAAGTGTACCCATATTGTGCATCCCACAAATTAGCTGCTATAAAGAACATCAAATTATAAATGGTGGCAGTGGTTGCTACAGTCTTCTTGTCAAACATCTCATTTTCTTCTCTGCCATAGAGTTAGTAGCTACTCTTTCATCTCTCAAAAGGGTTAGGAGTGTGTTTGAATTCTGATTTAAGGCTTCAAAATCCAACGTCATAATCAAGGTATGTTGAATTTTGTTATGGGATTAAATAATTATTCATGAGGTTTCCTAGGTTTTTCTTTGTGTTGCCTTCTAAAGAGGAGCCTGGTTTGTCACCAGAGTAATCTTTGGACTTTATAATGCAGAATCCGAAGGAAAGGGAATGGGAAGGATGGCAGGAGGCACAAATGCAGGGCTGGGTATTTTGTTTCGGGGGAATTTGCTGTGGTGAGGACCTTCCTGACGATGAAAGGAGGGATCTCATATCTCTGCTACTAAAAGCATTGTCTGGAGTATAGTTACTATTAACAAATATTGAAAAATAAACTGCATTAAACAAAGACATAGATGGCAAGCAAAAGTAGAATATAAAAGAGGCCTTCTCTGCTATACAAATCCCCTCTATGAAACTAAAAATTGAAATGCGTGACTAAGGTTTTTTTTTTTTTTTAATGACTTTTGTGAATTGGACTCTGTTCTTTCAACTGTGATAGCACTCAAAGTCTAAGCCACAGGGGTCAAAGATTTGTAAACATGAATTGGTCACAAATCTTGAGTGCTTATGACACTGGGTCCTTTGGCCATCTTGATGTATGAGATGCAGGTTCTGCGTTAGTGTTTCTGGTATCATGGGAGGTCATACCAGGAGATCTGTTTTCCTCTCTTGTTGGTAAGGCCAGTGAGAGAAGGGCCACCTCAGAAAGATACACAGGCTTCCGTAGAGGCTCCTCCTGCCAGCCCATGGGTTGGATGGTGCAGTAGGTCTGCAGCTTATGCATTCCTGACTTCAGTACTGAGAAGTGAAACCGTAGGAACCACTGCACTTTCTTTTTACTGTAGTAAATTGTTGAAGTCCCCAGCTTTGATTTCATCTCACAATCTACAAATCCAACGTAATTACTACTATTCTTAATCATATACAGAAATGTAATGATTTAAGGAAAAAAGATAAGGCATGGTTTATATTTGAAGTGGTTATTTTTAATAAAGCACCAAAATAAATTCTTTGGCAGTAACATGTGAGAAGGAAAAGCTGCTTGTTTTTTTTTAAAAACAAGTATATAAAATAAAATAAATTAAAATAAAATGTGTCAGCGAACTACAGCTCGTGGGCCAAACCCAGCCACCCCTTGTTTTGTAAATAAAGTTTTGTTGAAACACGGCCACGTTCATTAGGTAACGTAGTGCTGATGGCTGCTACTTCATGCTGCAGTGGCAGAGGTGAGTAGTTGAGACAGACGCTCTGGCAAAGCTGAAAGTGTTTTTACCGATCCCTTTATAGAAAAAGTTTGCTGACCCCTATTTTGGAAGTACTTCCTTTGTTTATTGTTATCATGGGAAAAAAATCTCTGTGGCAGGAGAGTTTGATCATTTAGGAAGATTTGGGAAAAGAAAATGTATATATGAACCAGTGTGGAAAGTGTCTAGCTCTAAAAACAATAAGTAACAGTAACTGTGCTCTTACTACCAAGCTAAGTCTTCGGAGGCCTGACTTTATTCAATCTTCTAATAACTCTACCAGGTCCTATGCCCATTCCACAGATGGAAAAATGGAAGCCTAGTTGGGACAAGGAGATGGCAAAGGACCGTTGCTCCCTGTTGCGTCTGATATTTACACCCATGAAACCCTGTCTGTCTGGACCTGGAGGCTGGGATCTAATTACCACACAGCAATAATGTCAATATGTTGCATCCTGATAGCTCCTACATGAGGCAACCAAAAGAGAAGAGAATCCTTCACTCACTAAACATGGATTTAAGAATACAACAATTTTTGAGTACGGTTTTCCTGAAACCTCTTATTTTTATTTCTTGTCTTTGAAGAACAAAAACCATTTATTAATCCAACAAATGTTTACTGAGAATTTACTCTGGCTAGGGACTCTACAGCCATGGAAGACCACTCTTTCCTCCAGGTGGAGTGGTTTTACTCACATAAAGTTTTCTTTCTACCTTCAGAACAAGGAGAGGAAACTCCTTGCCAAACTGACACATTTCTTAGGCAAGAACATACAGCTACAGTGAGAGGCACCTTTCTGAGGTGACTTTAGTAAGATTCACGTGTCAAGGAATCTTCAGCTTACCCGAGGATGCCCGTTGGAAGCCCTCAGTCAGTGCTAGTAGAATAGGATTGATTTGCCTTTAAATAAAACCAGGATTTCGTTACTAAGGGTTGGAAAAAGTCTCTTAAGGCCATGAACATTGGGGATTAGGGAATATCAATTATAGTTCTCAACTGGGAATGACTTTGTTTCCCAGGAAATAGTTGAAAATGCCTGCAGATATTTTCTCAGCCCCAGGGGAAAGTGCCACTGTGGTCTAGTGAGTGGAGGCCAGAGATGCCACTCAGTACCCTACAATGCACGGGGCAGCTCCCAACAAAGAGTTACCCAAACGGAAAGATTAACAGTGCAAAGGTTAAGAAATGCTGGCACAGAAGCTTAGCAGCTCGTGAGGGCAATAGGGCACTGATCCACGTCAGACAGTCACACATGTAGAAGGGGAGAGCAAGTCTTATTTGCTCAAGAATAACTTATAAAATGGGTGAATCTAGCTCATATCTTGTATGTTTGTAACTACTACTGACTTTCTGTGGGCACAGAATGAATGTTTAGGTCCCCCTATGTTTTTTAATGGTCCGGAACTTATCATTAGCTAGTTGTACCATTACCACTACCTACCATTTATACTAGTTGTCAGGGCTGCCATGGCAAGGTGCTGCAAACCAGGTGGCTTAAACCACAGAAATTCATTGTCTCACTGTTCTGGAGGCTAAAAGTCCAAGATCATGGTGTCAGCAGGTTTGGTTCTTTCTAAGCGTCGTGAGGGAGAATCTGTTTCATGCCTCTCTCCCGGTTCCTGGTGGTTTGCTGGCAATCCTTGGCTTCTGCAGCATCATCCTGATCTCCACTTTCATCTTCACATGGTGTTCTCCCTGTGTCTCTGTGCCCAGTTTCCCTTTATATAAGGACACCAGTCATGTTGGATCACAGCTCACACTAATGACCTCCTTTTAACTTCATTACCTCTTGATTAGACTCTATCTCCAAATAAGGTCACATTCTTAGGCACTGGGTGTTAAGACTCCAATATTATTGTTTTTTTTTGGGGGGGGGAAGGGAGGTAGGGGACACAATTCAGCTTGTACTGCACCACAGGCTAATACTATTATAGAAATGGCTTGTTCAGTGGGTATGTATTTCCACAGTTTACTGAGCATCCACTTTCCTTTTAAGAATCTTGAAAGGCAGGCATTTCAAAGAGACTCCGTGGGAAAGATTTAAGTGAACTCTCATTGTAAAATGATAAAATTGATATGAGAAAGATTTAGCTTCCAGTTTATTCATGGCCCCAATCTCTGCAGCAGTAAGTGATCTTTAAACTCCCCATAAGCATTCAGCAATGTCTAGTACATAAGCAATAAAGAAGACAAGTTTGCTTGCAGAAAGGCTGCATCTGTCCTGAAACTGAATATGAGTAACTTAATTTGTGCATAAAGGGAGACAGCGTTGGGCCAACTTGCTTACGTTATTACCTGTTCATGTTTCTAAATAATCTCCCCGCAGTCGGTGGTCACCTTTGGTGGTCAGTGGGGTGCTTGAACAAAAGAGCCCAATGTGCTCGCTGCAATTCTGCCACCCTAAAGTGACCAGCCAAAATTACCTGTGACCTTTCCCAGGAGTGTGAGCAGAAAATCCTTTTCGAAAGAGGGAGTGATAAAGAAATTTGGACTTCACTCTTTCATGGGTTTGCTCATAGGAATGTTTATTGGCGAGACACTAAGAATAAACCCCGTTATTGAAGAGTGAGTTGGGAAGTTGACAAGCATGGCTAAACCCAGCAGAGAAATTTGATGAGGAAATTAGATGCTGTGTAGATGGTGTGTAGTGATTAGTCTTCTGAGAGCCAGGATTATTATATAAGTAAGTGGGGGAAGGGCAGCTTATTGTGTCTGACAGACTCCATTTATACAGGTATTCTTCCAGCTGATTCGAACCATAATGCTGCATTTGTTTATGTTTCTAACAAACCCTTTTCCTTTAATGAGATGAAACACCAAAGCAGTAGCATTTTTCCTTCAAAACTAGATTTCAGCAAAGAGAATTAGGATTAATAAAAAAATGCAGCTAAAGCCTCTTTCTGAGGTTTCCCTTAATTAAGGCAACGTATTTTAAACTTTATATATTCATGAATATTTGAGTTTGAGTGTACCTACAGCAATAAAGAATCCCGGCCTTACAATCACATAGCACAGGAAAAGAAAGTCATCAAAAACTCTCCCCAAATGAGCATTTTAAAATCTTATTCAGTGATTTCTATCACATTTGGCCAAAACAGCTCAACTGTGCAGGCCCCAATCTCACATAATCCTTCACTCTGAAAGGATTTTCTGTTTGCTTTCACTCAGTTAATCAAGTGAAATAATGTGTAAGGGGCTGACCTAGCACAGTACCTGGCCCATAGTAAGTGCTCAATAAAGTGGACCGTCCTCTCCTCGTTTCAATTCACATCTTCGCCCTGCAGAGCACTTCCGTAGTCATGCACCGAAAGCAAAGGTGCCATGTGTTGGCAAGAAACTGTGTAAAAGCACAAAACTCGGCTGTCCACACGGTGTGACTGCTGGTGCTGTGCTTAGCACCCTCGGCATCGTCACATGGACCCAGACGAGCTGCAGATTAAATGGCTCGTTTAAGCTGCGGTAAACAAATTTTAGAGTAGATTTCTTTGACAGCCATTATGACTCTTTTGTGGGAAAAACTCAACCTTGGCAAGCTAAAAATTCAAGTGACTTCCAGTGTGGTCCATGTTTCAGCTTGTGCAGATCATTTTTTCTGTCCGGACTTGCAAGATGCCGGAGGAACACATTTTTTTCTGCCTAAAGTCAAGCATGAAACTAGCAAAATTACATCTTGGGATGTCTCCTAAACCTAAAACTATTTCATCCTTGATTTTTTAAAAATCATGCATTTTATCTGGCCTATAATCATTGCTTTAAATAAACTATTTGCTGGTTGTTGCTTGCTTAAATACTATATCTACCACATCACTCAAAAGAGAAGGAATACAGACTAGTAATGAATTAATTTTCTAGAACTTAATTAACTAATAAGGACAATCAATTCTTGTCATAAACAGCACATACAACAGAGACTCCTCCAAGTCTCTTTGCGTTGAAATTGAGAAGGATTGACTAAAAACCTTCAGTGGGTAAAAGATGTCATCAATTTCATCAACAGATTTTCCTTCTCTTTCTTAAATACAACCCAATATTTTGTATGTACAGTGTGAAAGGAGGCACCAACCTCCCACAAGGAATTATTTAGTAATGCTGCTGTGTTGTGTAACTTAATGCATTTAATATAAAGTATACTTGATATATGCTCTGTACATTTTATTAGTACATGCTACTTACAATGTAGTAGCACTCAAATTGCACATGTTACAAAGAACTTTTAAGTTCTCCACATATCTTTACTTACCTATTCCTTGCAACAATCTAATGGGCAAGAAGTATTCTTAATCCCACTTAACTAGGAAATTGAGGCCCAGAGAGCTTAAGTAATTTTTTCAAGATCACACAGCTGATGAGTAGAGAGCTCAGATACAAACCCAAGCGTTTTTATCTCAGTTCTCATGACCTTAAACCCCATACTACTTCTGAATGAAGAGAGAGAGAGAGAGGAAAAGAAAGAGAGAGGTCCCTGAGGGATGAAAGTTCTCTGAAGAGCAATCTCAAACCAATTATCTAAGCTTTCACTTTAAGAAAGTAGAAATGAAAGAACAAATATACTCAAGGAAAAGAAACTAATTAAAAGTAAAGATCAGAAGTCAATCAAACTAGAAACAAAAAACAACAGAGAAAAATCAACAGATCAGCTTTGACATGAAACTAGAGGTAACAGTTTGGGTATATTTATGCACTGTACTCAAATACTTCATTTTATTTTTTGATTCATAAGTTGGAAAATTAATTTTTAAGATCTCAGTGTAATATTAGCCTGTCACTAAACCATTAATCATATCTAGTCCCTGTGTTTACAAGCTATGTAGAAGTTTATACTATGAGCTTGAGATCTTGTGTAGCCCAACAATTTTATATTTAAATAAAATCATGGGCTTTGAATATATATAAACATTTCGTGCAGTCCCATTCTTCATTTCATGGTGGTTTCACATGTTGCTGAATTAATTGTTTTCTGCATAAAAATCATCAGCTTTTTCTGAAGTGAACATCCTGCCTCCCAAAAGGCACGGAAGACGAGCAGTGCCATTGAATTAGTCACGGACACTTGCTTTGTTTTTCTTGCAAACTCTGCCAAACCAAAAGTGTTTCAAAGGTTTATTTTACCTTTAAATGGAAGGACCAATTCCTTGGAGGGAAATTATATTTTTGCACATTACAGTTTAAAATTATGTTTATTTTATTTTATTTTTGCAGCAGAGATATTGTGACCAGTTTTCTCTTTACAGCCACTATTTGCCAAGAAAGCCTTGAAAATATTGCTCATTTTTCTTTCTGAAGACTCTGTTATTCCAAGTATGTTTTCTCTCTCCATTTTTTTGCCAGCTGTGCAAATTTTTATAAAACAGCTTCAATATGAATCTTTTATGACTGTTCTTCAGTCGCCTGAGTTATACTAAGCGCGAAAGGCATAAGAGATATCCACTTTGGATACTGGCGCAGAGAGAGAGCAGCATGCAAGCCACACAAAAGAAACTCGATCCCCTAACAGCTAATTAAAAAAGCATTACTTTCCACCAGGGCTGACCTTTATCCATATAAAGGATAAAGATGGCTGTCTGTCAATCATGTTTACCTAACAAATTCTGGCACGGGATCATGATGAATGGACAGATCTAAAAAGGGACCATATTGCTCAGAACTCCTTGGTACTCTTAATACCACCTTTAAAGAGGCAGAAGACCTCACCAGTAATTTGAAACCCCTGCCTCAGTGCTAGGGATACTCTAGGGCTAAATTTGCCGAGGACTGCAGATACTTCGTACAAGAAGGCAGGAGCAACATATTTTTACATCTGCAAGGATTTTGATGTAAGCGTATTTAAGATATCATAATGAGTTCATGTACTTAATGGTTTTATTCAGACATTTTTAAACCTATTTCGTTACCTGAGGATAAACCAAAGACATAACAGTAGTCTCTTTTTGTTCTTCCTTGGAGTTATCCCAAAATCAACTGGCAGGAAGAAATCCTTGAAGTCAATTAGGCCATCCCCCTGTTTCCAGGCAGGCCAGCAAGATGCTTCTCTCCTTCAGTCATAAAAATACTAGAAGAAGGTGAGTCCATAATCGACTCTGCTATGCTACTATCATGACTATAGGTCTTTAAAGCCAAGAAATTTCTCCTGAGTTTAAACCAAATTCTACCATTTTTAAATCAACATTTCATTTTTTTTTTAAATGGGCAAAGCAAGTCTTTACTATCAGCTATAAAATATCCCCTCACAACTTTCCACAATGGGAACTACCTGATAGAGGTATGGTCATGGTCGTCTCTGAAGCTTTCTGACCTGTGTTTTTAAATTTAGTCCTTATTACCTAAGACCTGTCCTTGTAATTCTTGCCGAGTTTACTTTATCAGCTTTAATGCTGAGTTTGGACCACAGCAAGGAAAAAGTTGACTTTTTTTGTTATTAATTAATAGTAACAATGAAACTAACAATAATGCTACTACTCGTAAAGCACAGTACATGGAGAATAGAAAATATAAACTGACAGGCTATTTGGATGGTTTTTACCTGTATGTTTTGAGCTTCAGATATTGCATCCTGAGATGGCATGACAGCTAAGAATAATTTGAACAAGTGTGTTCTGAGGACATCCCCATGATTGCTTTTTGGGTTCTAGTTATGATTTCTGGGTTTATTCTAATTTGTTTTTCTAACTCAGTTTGAGACTGTGAGTTATGTATTTGTGCTGATTATTTAAATGTTTTTTTCCTTGACTCAAATGATAGATGTGGAAGTATTTATTTTGGATTTATTACAATTAAATATTATTTATTGTATTAAAATAAATCTATCCTTTTTTTACCATGTCCCCTTTGTAATACATGTGCATTTGTTCTGCACATTTCCTTGGTTGCACATACAGCTTTTGTAATACATTTATCATTGTTTTGTAGTTATTTAATGTATGTTAGCCTTGTCTTTTCAAGGGCAGGAAGTAAGAGAGTGGTGGCCCTGGTTCAATAATTCCTTGAAGGAAGTTATCTAACCTCTCGGTGCCTCAGTTTATTGCAAGGAAAGACAGACATAATAAATAATAGTACTTTCTCATAGATTTGTTATGAAGATTACAAGGACTGATGCTTAGAACAATTTCTAATACATCATAAGCACTGTATATATAATTTTTAATCAAGAACTAAGTGATATTTAATGTTGTAACAATATCATTCAAAAGTCCAAGCAATCAATAAAAATATATGGAATGCTTTGAAGATAATTTCTGTGTTTTTGTTCAGTTGCTTTTGCCATATTTGCTTCTCTGTTTCTCCCCTTCTGGCTGATATTTTACCATAGCAGTTTTCTTTGGTCAGGCATGCTTTCAGATATATGATCCTTCATAATTCACAAAACTATGTTATCTCAATTGTTTCAATGCATTTACAGGACATTCTTAGAACATTGCTTTGCAGAGTCCACTTTTACTTATTTCATTTTTCCAATTGGTTAGATTTGTCATTCTATGAAAAAAATTATCAGGTTAATTTGGCTTATTGGTCTCACTCATCACATTAACATTTTACTTAATTGAATGATTGTGATCCTCATAAATAGATTTGGGGTGGTGAGTTTTAATATGTTTCCAAACTTTTAGCTCTAATGTTAATGGTCATGATCTGTTCTATGTCCATTCTCCTTTAACTGGAAGTATATCAATGTCAAACTTTGGTCCCTTTTTTTCAATTGTTATTAAGAGATTAAGTTGTAATTATCTAATTATTCTAGTTGATGAGATTACCTTTTTAAGTTTTGCATGTCCACAACCCATGATTTTAGTGTGCAAGGAAATGAAATGAGGAAATGGGGGACTTCCACCTAGTGATATAAATTTAGTGTTATCTTGGGGCTGTGTGTGTGTGTTTGAGATTTCCTTGCTGTTCTTGTGAAGGGAAAGAGACTTCAGATAATTTGTGACATATTAATGATGCCCAGTTGAAATACATCTGTAACTTGTAATGTTTAATAGTGGTGGGAAAGTTTAATTTGTCCTCTCTTTTACCTATGTTATAAAAAAGAGGGGACTATTTGAGTTTAGAGAAAGTGAAACACTAAGCGGGGAATATTATGTGGCTCCTTCTTTTTATTTGCTTTTCATGAGCTTTACCCTAAAATTCCTCTGAATGTCTGTTTTCATAATGATTTTTGGCACTATAATTTTTGGGTGACCTAATAAAGAATGCAACACAAGAAATAAGTATAAGAGCTTTGGGCCCTGCAGACAAATATCTGCAATCAATCATAAAATTTACAACAGATACTAAAAGGAGAAGTGATTTTACAGAGAAAGGTTCTAGAATGGCATAATGTCATCATAGGAAAAGCCTCTAAATGGCATTTAATTCAAGTTGTACTCTAGAGATGCAACTGATATTTCATAAATCATCTACATAAACATATTATGTTAAAAGGTTATAAACATTGAGGCATCAGTGCATGTAATTTAAAGTGCTTGGCTTCAAAATGAAGTCGCTCTCTTAAGACTGATAAGAAACATAGCTGCCCCCTACACAAAGCTCTGTGACAGACTTGTTTAACCTCAGAATTACCATAGCAGAAGAAATTTTGAAGTTTTCTATTAGTAACTTGTACACTTAAACATCCAATGAATTGCTTTCCATACCCTGTCATTTCTACATGATATAACCATCCTACATCATTCTGAAGGGACTAGGGAAAGAGCCAACCAGTTGTCCAGGTTGAACTTTCAAGGAGGGGAAATACAGTATGCTAAATAGTGGGCTGGATATCAGAAAACCCATGAATTTGTCATATTGACATCTGCAATGCTTACATAAAAAATATTAAATGAATATTTCAGTTAAGGCATCAAGACAATCAATGTCCCAGTTCAAAGAGAGTTGTAAGACCACAAAGCTTTTAGTTTTATGGAAAATTATAAGCATTTACAGAAGTAGATAGAATTGTATAATGAATCCCTGGTATTGGACGCTTGGCTTTAACACATGGCCAGTCTTGTCCTTGTCTCATCTCTGTCTTTATTCCCTCCATTCGTACATTATTTTGAAATGAATTCCTGATATCATATTACCTCATCTATAAATATTCCAGTATGTATCACTAACTGATAAGGATTCTGTGATATTTAACATAGTCACAATACTACTCTTCCTCTCAAAAAATTATATTTTCTTAATGTCATCAAATATCCAGCCAGTGTTTACATTTCCCTGATTGCTTTATAACTTTTTTTTAATTGATATAACATGTCTGAATAAAATCCAAGCAATGTCCATGAATCATATTTGGTTGATGTGTCTCTTCAGTCTCGTTTAATTCACAGGTTTTCCCCTTGTCCTTATTTTTCCCCATTGCAATTATTGAAAAAACTGAGATGTTTATTTTATAGTTTCCCTCATTCTGGATTTTGTTGATTGCATTCCAGTTGAATACGCTTCTCTATTCTCCTCATAAACTGACAATAAGTTTTAAAGGCTTGAATAGCACCACATTTTAAAAGAAGATGGCTGAAAAAACTAATTCTCTTAACCTTTCACTGTCAAGGAGTATGGAAAGTGTACGAGTTAGAAATGGGAGCAGGCATTGAAGAGAGGAGTTGGTGCACTATGAGTCCCTTTTCACCTGAAATCAAGACTAAAGAGCTTTGATGAGACTACTCTGAGAACTTAACATTATTGAGACCCCTGCATTTAGTCTGAGTTTGGATCCTTCCTACAAAATCTAGAAGGTCAGAAAAGGAAAGACCCATTTTTTTGATGTGGAGCCCAGGAGAGCTGGTTGTGTTGCGATCTCCACTCCTGAAGTTGGTCAGACCAGAGGATGTGTGAGGTCGGCTTGTGGACCTTAAGTGTGCAGAGTGGCATGAAATTGGTAGTTGAGAGTCTAACGAAAATGCTTCCAGAGAGAAGGCAGTGGATACAGATGGGAAGAACAAGGAGCAAAGGGACTGGTCAAAATACAGAGAGATTTCCCTTGGATAACAGAACTTGAAAGAGAGATCTGAAGTCATTGATGTGCTATGGTTTTTCAGGGACAGTTCTCCCAAGGACTGATGAAAGCTCCTAGCAATGAGTCAGATGCTGCTTCTTAGTTCACTGTTCAGTGGAAAGGAACACCTTGATTGGAGAGGCCAAGTTGATGTCTTGTGATTGAAGCATGTGGGAAGAAAGTCAAAAGTTACAGGAAATGGACTCAATTATTGCTTAAATGTTTTCAATCCAATCCAAAATCATGACAATACCTGAACTTAATGTTTATTCTTTGGTTTACCCCACCCTAATTCTAGAATATATGCTTTCCTAGAGATAAGAGCGCATGCCTATATCACCAGCAGCTATTATAACAGTGCCTGGCATGAATAGTTGCTGAAGAAATATTTGTTAACCAACTTATTACTACTTTAGTATATCTTTATGTCTGATTGAAATCTTAAATTTTGGGATCATTTCACTAGTGCTTTGCAATATTTATTGAATGACTACCAAATCGATCTTTTTTTCAATCTTTGGTAGGAAAGAATATCCTACGAAAGATTGATTTTTTGGTAGGATATTTGTTTTTCCTTTTTTTTTAAAGAAAAAAAGTGATTTTTTTCTTTTATTTAATCTTACTTACTTTAAGAAGTAGATCTTATTATTTCAGAAATTGAAAAGAACACAATCAAGCCTCTTGCTTTACACATGAAATATCTCAGAGAGGATTAAGTGCCTTATCCAAAGATGTAGAAAATCCAGTAGAATATAGTTTTTCCATAAATGAGCTATATTCTGTTTCTTCCATTTGTATTACATTTGCTCTATTAATTAGATTGTAAGCTTGTTGTTGATGCACTGATTTATATGTCTACCTGAATTTCCAATGCATCTGTCCTCATGCTGGGCACACACATCATCTTCACAAATATAAGTTACTTTTGAGTTGTTGGAATATCAGAATGACAATCAAAAAAATATCAAGCAAAATACATTAGAAAAATGTGCTATTACTTGAGTCTCTCCTTCTGAAATTTAAATATTATTATAACAATAATTATTTTAAGTGCAATAATATTTTATATTCAGAACCCTTTTTACAGGAGTGTGTGAGTGAAGTTATTTGTGGTAATATTTGCCCATAGTTTTGTCGCACTTTGAGCCATGGTTTGCCCATTTGAAAACATAAGGGAAAATCAAGATGACTAATTCTGAAAAATATTCAAAGGTCTAAATAATTCTCCTCACAAAGGGCAAATTTAATACAATAGGAAAAGCATCAGTCTCAGAGTTGACTTATAGACCTAGTCTGTCATGAAGTAGCTGTGAGATATTGGGCTTTTTATAACTTTATGCTCTTTTATTTATTTCTACTATTTCTTTGCAGAGTTCAATGGGTAAAGTAAGATAATAAAAGTAAAAGCACTTTTGAAATGGTACAAATCTATTGATACAAATGGCTCTCTGTGACTGCAGGCTTCTCTGTGCTTAGCAGCAGGAAAGAAAATGTGCTTCGGCAACTATCCACTATTTAGAATCACAGATGTTAGGGAAAGGAGCATTACAGGTCATTCTCTACACTTAGGAGTCTTTTGTACTGGTTTCCTAAAATTAAAATCTATCCCACTTGTGGAACCTGCAGGGACTTTAGGTGGTACACGTGTGAATGTTTTTAAGTTACGTGCTTATTTTAAAGTATTTTGGAAAAGAATAAATCAATAAGACTAACTCCCCAAAGCAAGCTCACAGATCATTAGGACTCCTTATAACCACTGACCTCCTCCAAGTTTTTCCAATGGAAGTGAGTATCTCCTCTGAGAATATTATTTAAAACAGAATCTTACTACCCTGAGAGAGGCTCCTACTACACTTATGATTTCCCCATAATTGGGGTGAACTTCTATTGCATGCTAGAACCCCAACGACAGAGTCTTGCTGGGACTGAAATTAATTGAGGCTAAAAAAGGATAATGGAGGAAGGGAGCTGAGAAATTCCCTTGGCTAAAAGGACTGGATCTCCAAAGTGAGCAGAAAATACTTAAATGTACATTATACAAAAAAAATATGAATGAGCTTGGACTTGTTTCTGGCAGATGCTAATGTCATAGCTTAGTTAATTTAGTGCATTGGGCCAATCAAGGAAAGGGGCGATATATGTACTGATGTCAGCCTAGCAATAACACTGCAAATCTAGGAGTGATCAATCTACTTATAGCGCACCCTCACACACACTTGTAAGGGAGCGTTTTTGTGGCCTCCATCAGACCTGATTTCTCCTCTTGGCTTAATCCATTCCAGCCTCACTGTTGCTTTGGTGTTCTCTGAACATGCCAGACATGCTCCCAGCTCAGGGCTTTTGCACTGGCTGCTCTCAGGATCATTATTTTCCTAAGATTGCCTTTGTGTGGACAGGGAAAGGTGCCGCTTTCTCAAGGCTACCCCTACATGGCTCCCCGAACCCCTTGGCTTTGCTTGGTACACTCTTCTCTCAGATCTGTGCAATGCTGTTCCTGCCGCCTCCCTCAGGTCTCTGCACCTATTTTCCTTCGAGTGGTGCTTTCCCTGACCACCTTATTTTAAACGTGTACTTTCTTCTATTGTTCAACACATTCCTTCTCTTCTTGGCTTTATTTTTCTCCATAGCATATATCACCTGATATGCTACCTATTTTAGTCATTTATTGTATTGGTCTTTTCACACTAAAACATCATCCTTCCATGAAGGCAGGGTGTGTGTATGTGTGTGGTCTGTTTTAATCACTGCTGCATTCCCAGAAAAGTGCCTGAAACACAGTAAGTGCTCAAATATTAGTTAAATTTTCATTTAAGTGCTTGTTATCTGTCTTTCTTTGTTTTGAGATTATTTATCTTCCCCTCAGCTTTCTGTTACCTTAAAGCTGAGGTTACTCCATAACTGCAGTTTGTACATGGAGTCTACCCTTTCTAGAAACTTTCTCTAGGCTTTCTTTTTTATTTGCTTCTGCTTCTTACAACCCAAATCCCTTCATAGCTAATAGCTCTAATTACTTAAATAGGCCATTCAAAATTAATTTTTACTGAGGCACTTTTAAATTTAAATTTTTTTTTTCATACCAGGCCACTAGTCAGCTTATAACTTTCTTTGGATTCCACACTTAGACCCTTCAGCTATGGCCCAGGATTCAAATGACGATACCCACTATCTGCTTTCTCTCCCTTGGGTGATGCACACACCTAATATATCCAGGTGTTGAAATTATTTGTTTAGTTTTGTTAAGATACGGAATAGTGATTTTAGTTGAATATCAAATGTTTTCAAAATACGTTTATCTGCATAACTCTTTCTGGACCCACTTCTAGTTACTTCTCTTTCTCTGTAAACGTCCTTTTCCCCATGTAATGGTTAGCCACTTCACTAGAGATCCCAGTCCTGTAAATGATCACCATCCCTTATCAATTCTATTGGTAAAAGATCTCTATGTTTCCTAAGTTAGATTTTTCTAGACCTAACTCTTCACTTTAATAATATACATCTTCTACCAGAATATTTAAAAAATACTAATGCAACCAGGTTATGATTCTCTCAAAATCTCTTCATGGTCCTAGCTAGTTCAGTAAAGCAAGAAAAAGAAATAAAAAGTTAAAGTAGTTGAAAGAAGAAGGGAAAAGTAGATTACATGGCTTTGCAAGTAGAATCTAGAAGCATCAACAAATAATCTAATATAATTAATAAGTAAATTTAACAAACTTACTAGATACAAGGTAAATGTCTAAAAATTAATTGTTTTTAATTTACTAGCAACAAACAATGGGAAAAATTCCAAAATAAAACAATAGATTTCTACATTGAAAGATATAAAATGTATTAGTGGATGTTAAACAAATTATTAAGTTCACACAAAATAGTTCTGCATAGAAAATATTCTCTAATCACTTATGGAGATGTCATATATACTTAAACCAAAGTAGAAACAAAAAAGTGTTATCATTTTACTTAGAAACGCTTTGCTCATTCTCAGCAAAATAGATTCTTATACTCTAGCAGGATTGCAAATAATTTTAAAAATATCTTAGTTCACATACTAACTTTTCAAGCATTTGTCTTCATGACTATTAAATGCATAGAGAACTAGAACTAAGGCTGGGAACATTTCCATACATTTGAGTATATGTATTGTGAAAAGAACAAGTATCAGATTCAAAGAGTTATTTATATTTCTGATGGCACCCTTGCTTTTTCAATACCTGTGACTTGAATACCTGAATGAGTGCAAGTCTGTCACATAATTTTGTTAAATGACAAAGTCATCAAATTTAAATACAATTTTTAAAAGATACATGAAGCAACCTCTATTTGCCTGCATTTTCCTCAACTGGGGCCTTGTCAGGCACTTGGGTAGGTTCAGCATTGCCGAGACTTTGCCCTTGATTGTGACTGCCCTCTGCAAATGTCGGAGAGTGGCCAGTCTCAACACATGATTCTCGGGGTTCATTTGGGGTTTTGATGGCAGCCTGCAAAAATATAGATATTGGTTGTTATTTGTTGAACATCTTAATTGATGGTTTTCTAGAGTTTCCTGACTATATGAATTATATCTGGATATTAAATCATTGGTACAAACATTTATTTTGAAGAAACTAATTAGGTCAAAATGACTAATTCCCAGTTGCACAGTCATGAACACAAATTATGATTCATGGAAGTAGGCATGACTTCATATCCAGGACATGGTAACGCTTTATTTGTGTGCATTTAAGGAAGACAGGGGCAGAAGTTCACTTGCTGCACCTGTTATAAAAAGTTGTGAAGGCAAGTAATAGTCTGGAATGGTCTGCACATCATGCCCAGTGGCACTTCAAGAATGATCGCATATGCCAGCCACACGCTGGTAACCCTGCTTCTTCAGTCTTACTGTGGCTCACACACGGTTTGCACAGAGCAGGGAGAAACTGAGGGGGGGACTCAAAACCTCCACTGGGATCAGAGTCACAAAAAGAACCTGTAAAGGTGGAAATTTTATAATAAATAATAGGTTTGCATTTGTTGATTGAAGAATATTTACAAAATGTATACATTATTTTCATTAGCTATGCTTCTGTATTTGATTCAGGAGTTATCTGCATGCCACACATATTTTTAAAAAAGCCTTGGCATTTTCTGAGAAATTCAACACCTAGAGTTTTAAACAAATCCTAGTGTTTTGGAACTTTCATCTGTTCTTCTAGGTAAGAAAGAAAACATAAGGTAGACTAGCACTGATTGCTCAGCAAGATCCATCTGCTTAGCACACACTTATGGAAGCATAGAGGTTACAGGGGATAGGCCATCCCCAGGATGCAAGCTGCAGTAGACACTGGTTTCCAATTGTAACTCAAATCTATACACTTCTTTGATTTGTTTTTTAAAGAAATGCTATAAAGATTTCCTTTTTCTACAGAACGTGTTTACAAAATACAAAAGATTTCAGTAGTTTTGTTGTATTCAGTTTAGATAAGCAGCCAAAAAATTCAGAAGCCCAATCCAAAATTATTCTTAGTTTTACTTGCTAAAATATCAGATTAAATATCACATAAGAACAGGCTCCCTTGAAAGATTTCTGGTTCAGGACTTCCTGACTTTGCCATGAAACAAAGACACCACAATCTGAGTCTTGGTCAACTCAGATTGGAGTATAAGCTGTACCTAGAAGTCTAAACTAGAAATACTACTTGCACCTTGTATCTGAATAACTTGTAAGGATTTATTTTTGTCTATCTCTATAACAGCATCAGACTTAAATAACATTTTTTCCTAATGATTTTAATTTAATAGTAACAACAAATATTTAATGGCTGAAGTATAATTTTACTTGCAGTCTGTCAAAATGCCATTTTTCAAGAAACAATTCTTTGTCCTTAAGTAGAATACATACCCTTTAACCACTTGATCATTATATTTCTTTTCATGCTTCTGTGTGGTATAATTTTTGCACTTTAAATAGTACACTATTAAGACATGTGGAGGATATTTTTGGCTATATCATACCTATGGGTATTTGGTTTTTAAACATATTATGGTTTCTTGAAAGGTCTGGTATTGCAAAAACAAATTTAGAATAAAATTACTCTCTAAACCATATCCCTGAAATGGTTTGATTTCTAGCTGTGGATAAATCCTAGTTCCTGTAGAGGTTACCTCTCCCCCTTAGACCAGACATCCCCAGTAATTAGGCTGCCAGCACTCGTGTGCTGACAGCCCCTGCATTGATTTACAGGGCTTGGAATTAAGCATTTCTTCCCTAAAGGATGATTGCTGAGTGGTTCCTAAGGTATCCAAGTGCTGCAAAGATTATGTATTTTAAATTTGGTGTTTATAAATTTTAATCTCTACCAGCTATTTATATTCTTTTTTATACTTTAAATCAATTATATTCTAATTACTTGCTTTAAATTTTTCTCTTAAATGAAATAAAACAGCCTGAAAAGGCTATATATTACAAGATTTCAATTACATGATATCCTGAAAAAATGGAAAACTTTAGAGACAGGAGAATTGATCACTGGCTGATGTAAGTTTAAGGATAGGGAAAGGGATAAATAGGTGACGCAAAGGGAATTCAGGGGTGGTGAAACTATTGTGTACGATACTGTAATGGCTAGATATGTGCCAATATGCATTTGACAAAACCCATTGCACTATACAACACAAAATGTGAACCTGAATGCATGCAAATTTAAAACAATATTTAGGAGGTTGGAGAATCTCAGGATGGAATGTAGACTGTAACGAAAGAATATATCTGTACTACAAACATATGAAACAACCTCACGGAAGGGCATTGGGGTAGAAGATGCTGACCTATGACTTTGGAAGTGAGTAGAGTATATATGACCAGAGATAAAAGGAACTGCACATAAGTCCTATCTTCTAGTCACTCTGTTCAATAAAGGTGCTTCTCGGGGTGGGGCATAGGGAAACAGTTTTGATACTGGTATATACTGGAATTGAAAACTTAAGCAAATGAATGGCAGATGGTGGGATTCCAATTTCTTCCCATTGGAGTGGAATCTACAGATAACCAGGGAAAGGGGCTGGAGTGATTCATGTGGTAATAACTCAGAACTGGACACATTCGCTATAGATTCATATATAGATACAGATGATAACACCTAGAAATGGTTATAGGTATTTATATTTTAGTGTTTAGCACATATACACATATTTCTTTGCTTTGTCAGCTAGAAGCAATGTCCTCGTTTCAAAGAGCATATGTAATGCCCAGATACTAGTTTCTCACATCAGTCTCCAACGAAGGAGCCAGGATTCCTTGGAAAAATGGCTGACTGTAGGGTTGGGGAAGGAAACAGACACAACAAAACTGATGGAGGCATGTCAAAGAAGTACGGGAACCAAATGAACGAGCTCCCAATGACAGAGTGGAAGGATTTGAGTAATAAAATATGTTATGTAGTACTAGTTATAATTCAAGGTATGCAAATAGATATCCACGAGTCTATACTTACGTAAATAAATAATTGGGTAAATTAATAAATTTGGGAGAGAAAAAAAATCCCCAGTGTAGAAAAAATCCAAATAATTTATGTAGCTACTTCACCCTCCAGGAGGGGACGCACAACCTGCAAGGTTCAAGCGTGGTCCACACAGCGACTGCCTTCCTGACAGAACCATGTGACAGGGAGGATGGCTGGGGAGCATAACTGTACAGGGGAGAAAACTGACAAATGCTACTTTGGCCAGGTGATGAAACTCAGCATCAACAAGTCAAAAATATTTTTGCTAGTGTTTACTTTTGACAGGATGAGATGAAAGTTACACTTAACCTTTGTGATCTTCTTCCCCCAAACCCCAGTCTTGTCATGAGAAAACATCAGACAAATCCCAGTAGAACGGTGTCCTGCAAATGCCAGGCCCGTCCCGCTCAAGACTGGCAAGCTTATCAAAAACAGTCAGTCTGAGAAACCGTCACAGCTAGGGAGACATGGCAGTGAAAGGTAATGTGACATTCTGGATGGGACCTGAGTGGAACCTTGAAAGAGAACAAAGACATTAGGTAAAACTAAAAGAATCTGAATAAGCTGTGTACTTTACTTAAAATAATTTGTCAATATTCGTTTATTAATTGTAACAAATATGCCATACTAGTGAATGTAAGGAGTAACTGGGTATGCAGTACTGGGAACTGTGTGCCATTTTATAATTTCTCTGTAAATCTAAAAGGATTCTAGAAAAAAGTATTTAAAGGAAATTACACAAATACACATGATTGTATTAAAAACACGCTAAAGCAATTGAGAATTATGGAATGTATAAAATGGCCGCTTAGCCTCTATTTCATTTTAATGGCTAGTGATAAGAATATTAACATTTTGATGAATATCAACTTTTCTAACAATTTTCTGGGCACCTATAAGTGTGTGTGTTGCTTTTCTTACAGAAATGGGATCATATCAAGACATATTTTGTAACTTGCTGATTATTCGACACTAGAACATGGATGCTTCTGCTTCACTCTTAACAACAGCATACTATTCTATAAGACGGATGTCTTCTGTAAGTATTGCCTCTGAATGTTGCCTGGTAGAACTAATGGTGCAGTGGACACCTTAAGGATACATCCTTACCCAAATTTGACACATCAATCTGTTACTTGAAAGCAAAGTTGAAAGAATTTTAAAATTCTCTCATTTCTTTACACTGGGATTTGAAGCTTTTAGGTCATGATTAGGAACATAAATAGAAACAGTTTACTATATTATTATTTTCTGTTATATATTATGTTTAATATTTTTGTTACGATGTTAATCCATCTGGAAAGCATTCTTTACAATTTACTTTTCCTCCAAAATGGAGAATTATTTCAATAACATTATTCACTGAATAGTCCATTTCCCCCCAGGATTTGAATGTACTCAACTCCTGGGATTGACTACCATCTTCACTTCGTTGTATTATTTATCTATTTCTGCAGTATCAGAGTTTTAACTAATGTAGCCTTAGAGTGTATTTTGAAACATGGTAAGATGATTTCCGCATTAATCCTCCTTTTATAAATTTTCTTATTATTACACAAATTTAATTTTTGTTGTTAAATTTTGCCTGGAAGTTTTTTAAAGTTGTTAGCTTCATTTTCTAATTTTCATGGCTAACATTCTGAAGGGGATCTTATTGTAAACCTTTTTTTCTTTTCAAATTGACTATTGCTATGAAATATTTCACAAAAGCTATTTAATATTTATAACTTAAATGACTACATTACTGGATTTTGTTTTATTCTAGTTTTGCTGTTGTTACTCTTGCATTGCTGTTACTTTTTCTATTTGGAAATTCAAATAAAGATGATAATTAACTGCCCAGAGTTAATCTCATGCCATGAAGTCTGTCAGTAAGAAAGAAGGGTACTGCACCAACATCTACTTCATTTGCATATTTCTTTGGAGGTTGTTATTTTGATTCATTAATTGATTTATCTTAGTAAAATATATTACTTTAAAGTAATAGTATTCATTTATGTTTATAATTATGATTTTTCTGAATGTGGCACAAAACCACTTACTAGGCCAATAGGTGACTCTTTTACATGGAAACTGCATTCTGATTTAGTGTAAGTATTTACAAAGATTGGGCCAGAATTATGTAAATTATTTTAAACTTGTATCAGTCTGTCCTGAGACAAGAATCTGATTGTTTTCAGGACAACCTAATTAAATTAAACTGTTAGGTTACATTGATTAGAGTATAAGCACACTGACAAATAAGATCTCACTTAATCTTCATAATGACCTTTTTAAGTTTGATATTATTATTCTCTATTCCCTATAATTGCCTAGCAACCAAGTTAAGATGGAGACAAAAATCAAACACCTCTTGGTAAACATGCAACTTTAATTCATATAAATCTAGAATGCTGTTTTGCTCTGAGTAAAGACAATAGATCTTCATTTGGTTAACTCTTTAAAGCAAGGAATCTACTTGTATGTTATAAAGCCAAATTGCTATAGTCCTTTCTCTGTCAACCATGAGAAATAAGATTTTCAGTGGGGGAGGGTACGGTAGTGTAGGGACCTTAGAGAGAGAATTTAAGGCAAGGCAAAAAGGAAACAGTTGAAAATGAATAAATAAGAAGAGGTTTATGAGAAATGGGGATCCAGGAGCTGCTCAGGAGAGGAAAAGCCTTGGTTAAACGTGACAGGGTGGTCTCAGTAAGCAAGTATAGGTGGGTGAAAATGTATGTGTAGGTGATTGGTAATAGTGGGTAACATTAATTCATAGAAATTATGAGTTAAGTTGTAATGTAACATGTATAAAATTTACCGCTAAATGATGCTGAAAGTCAGACACAGCTACAGTTTGAGAAACTCTGTTAATCAGGCACCGCCTAGAATCCCACGTGCTTCCCTCCAAATGGCACTGCAGTAATGCAGACAGAAGCACCACCCCGTGTGTGCCAACACTGACCTCCTGATGTCTCTCCATTGCCCTAAAACACTTTTGTTCATTTTGTTGATTTAATAAGAGGTTTCTTGGTGCCATTATTTATATTACAACACAATGTGCTATTAATCTGAAGACAGATGCTACTGATATTAGTTGATACGTATTCAAATATATCTGGGAATATGCACATTGAATAAACATGGTTCTAATCATTTTCTGTGAACTATGTTACTCTTCTTAAGGCATTTTGGTTTTAACAGGGAGGCCAGGATGGGCCACAGAACTTTAACCAGAAAAATTTTCTCCTGAGAACCGAGAATAAAAGTATAAGAAAGAGAGACTTAATAATGAAACACACTTGACTACCCAGCACAAGTGGGCTCCAGAAAAGTGGCGCCGTGGTGGAAACGGACATACGTTTCCCAGCCATTGGACAAGCATTCATCAAACACCACTGGGTGCAAAACACCGCCTGAGATTCTCTAACCTCACGCTATTCTACCCAGTTAGGAAATGATACATTAATTGCCATCTAGCGTTTGTGTCTGTCTATGTGTTTATCGGTATGTGGCTCTCCAGGTGAAACTTAACTTATAGATAGTAGTGTCAGTGAGTGCTTTTTTACCATGTGGGAACATATATCCAGATTAGTGGTTAAGGGCAGGGAAGTAATATATAAGCAAGATTTGAAATTTTCGGGTACTGTTTTGTTAAAGGTAATCAAAAGGAATCAGACGTGGACAGACTGACAGCCAGAACAGAAACTGCTGTGGGAACTGTTCAGATGCTGAAGAGAGAGATTCAGTCCTATGTTCTAAGAGGCTGTCAGGTCTAGCGGAGTGAAGATAGTGGCAGCTTTGACGTCAACCTATTCAGACAAGTCAGCATCCAGGTGTCTGACGTGGAAGGTGAGTCAGAGGCCGTCAGCATCAGGATTAGTGTCAGCAGTTGTGGGACCTTAGCTATGAAAAGGGACCTAGGGCAGCGCTCTTTTCCGTGGGATGGATGCTGGCCAGAGCTGGTCAGATTATTCAACAAGAGGTTTAGGCACAAGAAACAGCCAAAACTCAGAACCAGGACAAAACACTGGACCACACTGGTAACATGATATTAAGTCTCTAAAAAATGGCTTTTTTCTGATACTCAAGGCCAGAAGTGGCCTTGGAGATTTGATGTTGTCCAAGCATGCAGGATGAGATTCAGCTGATGAAAGGAGAGGAATAGTCAGATCCAGGGAGGGCAAAGTTTAAACTGTAGGTCATTTGTTGTTTATTTGTTTGTTTTACATATCGACATGCAATGGGGAGTGAATGTCCTTTAGAGATGTGTAATTCAATTATACATTTAATTTAATTTTTTTAGAATGCATTTTATTGGGTTTGGCAATAAATTTCTGTTGTCTTTATAAAATAAATTGGACAGATTTCTATCTTTTTCCATGTCTGGGATAGCTTAGCAATGTTGGAATAATTTTAAAGGATGTTCTTTTTATTTTAATGACAGATTACCTTTTAAAATATTTTGTGTTTATTGCCTTTATTTCTCAATTCTTAGCAATTTGAGGTACTTTACAGAATCCACTATCTTACAGAGGAGGCAAAGATTGGAATGTCAGAAACGAAAAACAACATAGAACACTCAGGAGGAGTGAGGAAGTCAAGGCCAGGACAGTTTCTTGAGGGCTGGTCTATAAATACTTCTGGGCCTTTCAAAGAGACATTGCTTCAAGGGCCATATTTCTGTCTTTTATTTTGATTTTGACCTAAGCTCTCTTTATCTAAATTACATGATAAATATAATTTATTTATATTTATGTAAATAATATGATGTTTTCTGAGTAACTAAATATTTTTAATCCTAGAAAAGCAAGGCTTTGGAAACCACAGTGACCTTGGCAGTAGTGCAGTTTAGAGCCACTAAGAGAAGGTGTGAGCTTCCACAGTTTTCAAATGATTTGTGACTCATGTCTCCTTCTTATAACGGGATGACTCTGGCCAACTACATGTGTGTAAAAACAGGATATGACAATAAGCTGCTTTTACTAACTTCTAACAATGGATTCTTTCTGTTTCTTATATACACACAGAAAGTTTCTGATGTTCAGAACATAAAAGCAATATATATATGTATATTAACATAATATATTTATTTTTAATACAACAATTTACTATAGGAGAAATTCTTAAATGCCTATCACATGCTATGTTTATTATTGTTTATTTAAAAATGTTTTTTATATAGGCTCTCAGACTGAATGTGAAAAAATATGGTTAGTGTCTACTCTGCTTCATTATAGGTAGGACACTCTTACCCTAAAATTACTTAAAGAGAGAGTCTGGATTTATCAAACAAAATTTCATAACAGACTGTATTACACTTTAAGTTTAATTTCTATTGATGAAAATTTAATGCACACTTTAATTAAAAAATGAGAATACGACTCCACTACAGGAAGACAAAAACCCATTTAAAAAATGGGCAAAAGACATGAACAGACGCTTCTTGAAACAGGACATACAGAGGGCCCAGAGTCATATGAAAAGATGCTCAACATCATCAGCCATCAGAGAGAGGCAAATTAAAACGACAATGAGATACCACCTCACACCAGTCAGAATGGCCATCATCAACAAAGCAACAGATAACTGTTGGAGGGGATGTGGAGAAAAGGGAACCCTACTGCACTGTTGGTGGGAATGCAGACTGGTGCAGCCACTGTGGAAAACAGTATGGAATTTCCTCAGAAAAATAAAAATGGAGCTGCCTTTCGACCCAGTAATTCCACTACTGGGATTACACTCTAAGAATCCTGAAAAACCAATTCAAAATAACCTTTGCACTCCGATGTTCATAGCAGCACAATTCACAATAGCCAAGTGCTGGAAACAACCTAAGTGCCCATCTACAAATGAGTGGATCAAGAAACTATGGTACATTTACACAATGGAGTTCTACGCAGCAGAAAGGAAGAAGGAGCTTATACCCTTTGCAACAGTATGGATGGAACTGGAGAGCATTATGCTAAATGAAGTAAGCCAGGCGGTGAGGGACAAATAACATATGATCTCACCTTTAACCAGAACATAATCAAAAAAAGCAAAAAGCAAGCAAAACTTAACCAGAGACATTGAAATTAAGAACAATCTAACAATGGCCAGAGGGGAGAGGGGAGGGGACAATGGGGAGAAGGGTTTTCAGGAACCACTATAGAGGACACATGGACAGAACCAAGGGTGGGGAGGGAGGCAGGGAAGGGAGGTGGGATTGGATGGGGAGGGGAGAGTATGCAGACAACTGTAATTGAACAACAATAAAGTAAAATAAAAAAAAAACAAAAAAACAAAAACAAACGTCCAGCCACTAATGAAGGCCTTACCGCTTCTTCTCGGTAAAAAAAAAAAAAATAATAAAATAGAACTTAAAATATTTTTTTTAAATTGAAAAAAAAAGAGAGAGAGAATATTCTAAATATAAATAATGAGTTAATGTAAAGAATACAGATGCTTTAACATGTCTTCTGTGTTTCTAACTTGTATGTGACCCATAATATGAGATTTCCTATGTGGGAAAAGGCATAAAGCAGTTGCGTTTGGGGGAAGGGCTGAAGTTGGATCTGCACGGCCAGCTCGGGCACACAGTGAAACACATTACACGTTTTTTTGTGCTTTAAGGTAGTTCCAATTTAGAAGGGAGTTGTATATATTGCTTACCTTGTCTTTCTATTACTCATATTGCCAAATTAGGGTTATGATTTCCTTGAGGAAGCCAAAAACGTGAAATATACAATTTAATCATGTTTTCTAAACAAGATATATAAACAGATTCTTGTAGATTATATGTATTCTTTACATGAGAAACAAAAGGCTGAAGCCACTTAACAACATAGCTATGTCTATTTCAATTCTTTGACTATAAATTCCACAATTTAGGAATTGGACATATTTATAAGCACAGGTATTTTATTAAGAATACTGTCAAGCAAATTATGTTTAATCTGTCAGAAAACAGTTTTGAACGGCCACACTTCTTTTGGATTTGAACAATGTTTAGCATGTGGACATGGCTGAACGTGTTATTCAGGTTAATATAAACTATGTGTTAAAATGTGATTTGTGTTTAGGAGCTAGGCTTCAGCTCAGTTCGAATTCCACTAAAAAATGTACAACCTAAAGGTATACTCCTTATCTATATTCTGTATATAGCATAGTTGAAAAACACTTATGGAAACAAACAAACATAATTGAATGACAATTAGGTTATTCCTCAACAGAATGGAAATTGCTGGTAATTTTCTCAGCATTCATTGCTCTGTTTCTCCTTCCTAATAATGCCCTGGTTTTCATATATGTGTCTACCTCTGTTCTGAGAAGCCAAGAAGTTTAAAACAAAAGCTCATGTCTGGTCTAAGGCAATCCCATTATCTTTCCCACAGGAACAGGTTTAGAGACCCAGGATTAATCCTCTCCGGCCATAGCAATTATTTCATGTGTGACATGTGACTCAATTTGGTCCCAGGAGACATAAGGAAAGATTGCTGAGGTCTCCTGAGAAAGAAGTCTTTTCTCTCCTAAACATGTGATGTTGTAATACCATGAGGCCTGAAACTGCTATATAGCCATTCAGCCACCAGTTTGTAGATGTACCCACATAACGGGTACAGCTAAAGGCATAGCAGGGAAACGGAGATAGCTGCTGGATTAAGCCAATTCTATCACTTGCTGTCCTCTGTACATCATTATGGAAGTTGTTCTGTGGTTTAAGTTAGTTTGCATTTTCTCATCAAAAACATCTATGTGTGGGGAAACGGGTGAAGAGGCGAGGGGATTAAGAAGTACAAATAGATAGTTATAGAATAGCCATGGGGATGCAGAGTACAGTATAGGCAATGGAGGAGCCAAAGAACTTATACGCATGACCCATGGACGTGGACAATGGAGGGGGGATTGCCTGAGGGAGTGGGGGTTGCTGGGCAGAGGGGGGCAAAGAGGGAGAAATCAGGACGACTGTAATAGGCCTAAGCAATAAAATATAATTTAAAAATATCATATGTGGATACACTTACAAATGCAGAAACACATTTCAGATTTTCAGCATAGTTCTCTTCCCAAGAAATTTAATTATTTTTAGAGAAGGCAATGCATTAAGTAAAAATAAATATGATTTATTTAAAATACTTTAAATGTCAATAGATTTACAAATCATAAGAATGATTTGTAAGACCATCTATGCTGATTGAGGGTTTGAAAAGTATGGCTTCTGATTTTGGAGCTAATTTTATTGGTAAGGTATTCTCAAATTTTGGTAAGATACTAGAAGTGCATCATCAGGAAATTATTAAAATATTTTCCATTTGTTAATGGATTATAGTATCCTTGCTTTAGTCTATCAGGAAACAGCTACTTACATATCTTACTGTCTCAGCATTCTTCCATTCAGAGTTTCATAACAAGAGCCACTATTTAATAGTGAACAGTGGTACAGCTTGTAACGCACATTTAGGTATAAACCTTTTCATTCAATCAACTTTCAATTATTATTATTTTTTAGTAGAGTACCTCTGTACCAACAAGTTGCTAGCTGTTGATATTTGCCGTGTTGCAATTACTGTTACTGACTTTTAAGGGCCTATTGCCTTGAAGCTTAGACAGAAAACGAAAAGAGCAATTAATTCAAAGTGATAAGAACGTTGTGGGGCTAAGTATAGTGTCTTATGAAAACCCCTGGCGGCTGGCAGGTAATCCAGACTTGGGTGTTTAGAGGACTCACAAAACGTGATGTCTAAGCTGAGACCGAAAGGCCACGGATGAAATAGTCATTTTAACCGTGTGAGGTTCTCAGAGGAGAAAGGCGTAGAAGTGGGGTTCTGGTGGAGGAACAGTGCACAGGCACCGTCAAAAGTGAGGACAGGGCTCATCTTGGGCAACCAGAAGTTACTCAAGGTGCTGGAGCGTAGAGCATCTTTACACCGTAAGATGCCTGATTATGAAGGATCGTGGAAGCCTGCTTATGAAAATGAACTTCGTTCTGACAACAGTGGGAAACTTGGGGAGGAAGAAACTTTTTAAAGAATTACTTGAAAGGGATGTCGATTAGAGGCAGAGAGACCAGTAAGAAAATATTTGCCGTAATTTGACCAAGAAATGAGTTCTTTCCAGAAGAGCCATTAACGGGAGCTAGTGATGGTGTGCTGTGAAAGGTCGAGGTGCTCATTAAAGCATCGCTTAGTGTATTAAATAATTGGCAAAGACTGGCTTCCGCAGGATTTCTCTTGACTTGAACAGAAGTCTTATTCATAAAGTTATCAAGACATCTATACTCTGGGAAAGGGAACATAGGTAGGACTGCCTCACCGATATAATAAGCAGACTCCATCTTCAGAGTACCTGGAAAAACAGCCTGTGTTTGAGCACGGTGGGCTGGGCAGAAGACACACAGGAAAGGGTAGGCTTCTCCTCCCCAGGCGTTTCCAATGATCAGTGATCAATGATCACGATTTCATTAGTGCTCTTGAGCTCCCAGGACAGGAATGACACTCGGCACAAATCCACAATGGATTAGTAGCTGTGACTGTGGATGAAATAGTCATTTTAACTTCAGAATAGCAGTGAGGTCATCATTGTTCGGAAATTTTAAAGTAGTAGAAAAATGGGAAAACATGCATTTCAACTTATAATTACAGGCATTTGAATTAAGGTTGTTGGGGGGGGGGTGCTTATAATTTGAAGACACTCTTAAGAAGAGAAAAGGAGAAACTAAAGACAGAAGGTATAAACCCAAAAGCCAATTTTCTTGAATGAACGAAGAATCAACAAAGGAAAAAGGAGAGACCGATACATTCTTACACTGCATTTCAGTTGCTTTTGTATGAATGTATCCTTTGTAGTAGTTTGTATTTGCTTCAGTTTTTCTCTTTAGTATGTATTCTCTAAGAATAAAGAGAAGGGGAAAAGAAAATCTGTAGCCTTCCTCACGAAAACTTTCCTGATCACAATGTATTGCTACTCAATCTCTTACTGAACTGCTAAAAACAAAGACAAAACAACAAGGTCGTGAACCTCTATAACATCCACAGTGTATAAAATACTTTTTCATTCAAGATGAAATATTCTACTCTTCATATGTTACTTCCTACTATTTAGAGTCTGAAAAGAAAAACAACAAAAGGTAATCCCTATAAAAATTTAACTCTCAAGCTAAAATTTTCTTATTTACTTTAGATTTAAATATGTTATTATGAATATAAACACATATACAGAAAAGAAATGTTGAACTAAAATGTAAGTTCAATGATTTGTTACCTAGTGAACATCTTGTAATCATAACCTAAGAAGAAATAGAAAACTGCCTGGACCCAGGAGCACGCCTTGTGTATGCATCACTATTTTTTTTTTTAACCTTTAAAGTGAACCATTTATTAAATCGGACTGTTATTCTTAACAGTTATGTAAGTTACATGTATGTTTATGTCAGAGTATTTCACATGGAAATCTTTTAAACTCTTATAGGCAAGCAAAATCGTACCACACAATATATAAATGGGAAAGGATACTGCTAAACATTCAAATAAGGCAAGTATTTAAAAACAATAAAACAATAGTTAAAAAAATTCAAGCACTCCTTTAAGAGAATTCAATTCTACAAGCTAAAGGTACTTTCTGAGTGTATTCATATAATCAAGTCAGTGTTTCTGTTTTGAAAACATCAAGAAGTGGAATAAGGCTCATTAATAGATACAGTTGCCCCCATGACTTCACTCTCAGTCGCTTCCTTTAAATTAAAATTTACAAAGTGCACAATTAAGATACATCAAAAACTGAGTCCGCTACTCTAATAACAGCTGCCCATGCTTAATACTTAGTGGTTTATTTGACCAAATTATGTCTTTTCAGGGAAAAATAAAAAAGATAAGCCACTGTAAAACATTTAGTCTGAAAGTATACTAATAGTTTTCTTAGAAATCAAAAATTATGGAGGCAAAAGGTTATTTATTTTAAGAAAAAGAAAGCGAAACACTGGAATGACCAAACATTTTCAAAGAACAAGCACCACAAAGGACCTTTGCATTCAGTTTTGTACTATTTATCGATGCATTTTTCTTACTCCAACCAATCTACTTCATCAAATTCTGAATCATCTTCTGAATCACTGTATTCCACAGCAATGCGGCGGGACAGGATGGTGGCAACGTCGTTTTCAATGCGTTCATGTTTAGCTTCCTGTTCACGCTGCTCTTCCACTTTCCGTAGCTGAATACCTTTTCGTATGGCTTCCAGAAGTACACTCCTGGCATCACTGATCACAGGTAGGGTTGGTGGATGACGCTTTGGCTCAGAAGCAGGTAGACTTGTGATGGAGGAGATGGAGGCATTAATGGAGCATGGGGACCTGGGGCAGTGGATGGAGCTGGATGTAGCCCAGAAGGAGGGTGAGCAAGAGCGGCAACTGTGGCAGGTGACGATGGTCGAATGCCGGGTGGAGGCAAGGGAGGCGGGGGTGGGGGTGGAGGCAGCCCCTGGACTTCGCCTTGTGGGAGTGGATGAACTGGTACAGTCTCACACACGGGGGCAGCTCTAGCTACCGGAGGAGAGGGCTGTATTAGAGGAGGTGCAATTGGAGGAGGAGCTGGGTGAAGAACTCCAGGGGCAATCTGAAGAGGAGCTGGAGGTGGTGGAACTGCTGGAGCTTGCAAAGCAGTGGTTGGAGGTGGAGGCGGGGGAGGTACTGGTGGGGGAGGAGTTGAAGTCATTGAAGCTCTTAATGACGAAGTTGACAAGGCAGATGGAAGACGTGGTGGAGGAGGTGGGGGAGTGGGGCTCACAAACACAGGTGTCCTGCCTGTAGCTGGCTACTGAGGGCGATTTTCTATCAAACCTGTAGCAGAACTGATACAGGTGGGTATGGGTTTTGCATCTCCTGCCCCATGCATGGGTGGAGGTGGAGGGGGTTCATGTGGTCTGACTAAGACCCTTTCCTCGGCTCTAGTGAGAAGCTCACTCATCTGACTAAATGGCAAGGCAGAAAGTGAGTAAGATCCATCCATATGATCCACATATGTCTGAGGCCTTGTTTCAAAAGGGGAGGCTGGGCCATTAGCAACTTCAATATGCTTATGTAAGAGATTAGCATCATCTTCAGCCAGCTCTGGACCTTGGACCAGCTTCTGCCATTCTCTCTGCCTGTCATGAGGTGCTCTTGGCACTTTTTTTGGTTCATGAGGACGATCTAGATTTTTCTTCTGCTTCCTCTTTTCTTTCCTCTTATCCTCTGTGTCTTGCAACATTTTTTCTTTCCATACATCAAAGAAATACGAAGGATTGGTATAAAACTTCAAACCTTCTTTACCATCATCTCTGTAAGGAGTGAGTATGTTGAGAGGCGGGGGCTGCTCACAAACATCGTACGTCTCCTGTAACGGAATAGGCAAGGTCTTGCGGTCAAAAAGCTGCTGATCTTGAATTGTAGAAATTCGGAAAGCCTTTCTCATTGTTATATCTTGCAAAGACAATTCTTCTTCTTTAGGGTCCAGCTGGGTGACGCTCACAAACGGTCCACGCATTCTTGTAACGAGGAGTTAACTCTGAAGGAAAAACTATGTGCTTCATTGAACAGTTCTCCAAAAATATCTTCAGCATATTTACTTAGGCTACTTAGTTGTCTAATTATATTTGCCAAGGAAATATTGGTCACACATTCCAGTTCATTCTTGATGCCTCTGGGCAGTGCCGTGTGGCACAGGTGCCGAGGGTCAATGTTTCTTTTCACTAACGGCATCTTGGGCTCAACCTCTGTGCCAGTTCACCTCTCTGTTGTGGCCGGTGTGGAAGAGTTCCTCCCCAGCACCCTCCACTCCCATCAGTGGGGATGAATATCCTGCATCACTATTTCTTACTTCCACAAATTTTCACTACTGTAATATTTATGGTAATCCCATTCATGTACATTTTTACGGCACTACCACAAACATATGCATCCTTTAGTACTATAGTTTAATGCCAGGTTTTGGAATTTATACAAATGGGATCCTATAGTATATGTTCTTTTAGTCTGGGGTCTTTCATTCCACATTATACTTGCAAGACTCATCCACCATATTGTTTGCAGTTGTATGTTAATACAATTCATAAACATCGAATGGTTATACCAAAATATATTTATCTATTCTAATTATGATGGGCTTTTGGCTTGTTCCCAGTTTGGAATGATTAGAAAGAATGCTTCTATAACATTCTTTTGCATGTCTCTGGGTGCACACACATTCATTTCCATCGGATATACACATAGGAGTGGAATTGATGAGTCAATAAATAATGTGTAAGTTAAACTTTAGTAATTAATACCAAACAGTTTTCCAAGGAGTTACACCAACTTACACTTCAGTCTTTAGGTTCTGAGAGTTCCAATTGCCCCACCTTTTTGCCAATGCTTGTTATTTTTTGTTTCATTTTTATTTTTTAACTATGCTTGTGCGTCTGTAATGGTTACTCGTTATGGTTTGATTTGCATTTTCCTGATGACTAATGCCATCAAACCCTTTTTCATGTTTATTAACTACTTCAGATTTTTTCTTCCTTGAAGTGCCTTATTCAAATATTTTGCCCATTTTTCTATTAAGATATCATTTTCTTATTGATTGGTAGACATCTTCTTATAGATTTAGTTTATGAACTCTTTGTCAAGTCCATGTATTACACACACAAAGCCTCCCAGTGTGTGTGTATCTTGCCTTTTTTCTCACTTCATGGTGTCTTTTGATAAACAGAGGTTGCCGTTTTTTTTTTTTTTAAGATTTTATTTATTTATTCTTTTTTATTTATTTTCAGAGAGAGGGGAAGGGAAGGAGAAAGAGAGGGAGAAAGAACAATTTATGGTTACCTCTCACATGGCCCTCACTGGGGACCTGGCCCGCAACCCAGGCGTGTGCCCCGACTGGGAATTGAACCGGGACCCTCTGGTTCCCAGCCCGCGCTCAATCCACTGAGCTACACCAGCCAGGTGGTTTTAATGTACTACATTTTGTTAATCTTTTTCTGTATGGTTAGTGCATTTTCTGACTTTTGAAAAGTGTTTTTATTACTCTAAATTCATAAAGATTATCTTAATCTATGTTCTAGAATGTTATTATTTGCCTTTCACATATAGATCTAAAATCTATCAGGAATTTATTGTTTGTACAAGGTGGAGAATAACTTCCAATTTTTAATTAATATCCAATTGTCCCAGCACATTTCACTCCACACTCTTTACAGTACAAATTTTTCATAAATCAATAGTCTATATATGTATAGGTTGGTTTGTGTGATTCTCATTCTAATTAATTTCTCTATATATTCTTGCACTAATAACTCACTATTTTATCTTTTATTTCTTTTATTTATCCTTACCTGAGTACATATCATTGCTTTTAGAGAGCAAGGAAGGGGGAAAGAGGCAGAGAGAGAGGGAGAATGACAGAGAGAGAGGGGGGTGCGGAATTTGTGAGAGAAACATCAATTAGTTGCCTCTCATGTGCTCCCTGACCAGGGATCAAATCTACAACCTGACTGTGTGGCCTGAATGGGAATCAAACCTGCAACCTTTCAGTCTATAGGATGATGCTCCAACTGACTGAGCCACACCAGCCAGGGCATAACTCATTGTTTTAAATGAGAATTATTATCATTGTTCTGTACAGTCAATATTTATTCGTATTTACTCACTTTTATGCCCTTTATATTGCTCTTCATTCTTCCATCTAAATTCATTTTCTTCTGCCTACATCCCAAACTTCCATCTGAACTTATTTTTTTTTAAGTAGTCAAAAAGATGACTCTGTTTTAGTACAGGTCCTCCAGAGGGAACCTCTCGCAATTTTTGTTTTCTGAAAAAAATATGTACTTCTTTTTATTCTTGAAATATATTTTTGTTGGGTATAAAATTCTGGGTTAGCAGTTATTATTTGCATCCCCATAAATATATTACTCTACTCTCTTGTTTTTATTTTTTATCTCTTGAGAAGATGGCTCTCTATCCAATAATTGCTCTTTTGAAGAGAGTCTGTCTTATTTCCCTTGCTTTCTTTTTTATCAGGATGGGTGGGTTTAATGAATTCGCTATGATACACCTATGTATAAATTGCTTTTATATTGCTTAGGGTTGGTAGGAATTCTAAAATCTGTAGTTTAATATTTTTCATCAGTTTTTTAGAGTTCTCAGTTAACTCTTCAAATATTTCTTTTGCTTACATTTTCTCTTTCCTACATGTATGATATTTCAAATATTTATAATTCTTGCTATTTCCTCTAACTCTTGTATCCATTATTATGTGTGTGCATTATCTCTCTTTTTTTGTTTCAATTATAAATTGTATCTTATAAAGATTATATTTTATAATGTTATTTTCTAGCAAATAATAATGAAATTTTCTTTGTGTGTTGAATTTGTATCTAGCCACTTTGTGATAGTTACTTAACTTTTCTAATATTGTGTGTATATATTGTTTTCTAGGTAGACAATTGTGTCATATGCAAATAACATAAATATTTTTTTCTTTCAGATACTTAGAACATTGAGCTTGGCCACATGACTTGTTTTATCCATTGGAATACTATTAAACAGAATGGGAATGGAAGCTTAAACTATGATTGAACCATTGGGTTGGTCTTTTGAAATCCTATCTTTAGCCATGAGAATACCATGCCTTAAACAATCATTGGTCCAAAGAAGATGAAAGATGCAAGTCGAAGATCTGGATTCAACCCATGGCTTAGAGTGAGCATAGCCAGACCCAGACTATATAGGCCAAACCTCAGCAAAGTGAGAAATAAATGTTTATTATGGAATGTCACTAAGATTATGTGGTTCTTTTGGCAATAGCAGACTGATACAACAATAAATCCTTAGTCATGGGAGAGTATTCCCATTTCAATAAATTCCAACCAACCTTACAATCTATTTCCCTTTATATTCTATCCCTTATAGTCTTTTAACAAAAAAACCAACTCTCACATATACTCTCTTGGCCTCTGTCTTTATATATTTTGCCAGGTTTGGCAATTTTTTGGTGTGTAGACTATTTTCTCTCAAGGGGGTGTTTTGAGAAAAAAATACCACCATTAGAAGCTGGCTAGGTTAACAGAGCTACACATTTAAGAGCTATAGCACGAGTAGACAAGCATAGCCATTCACATGGTAAGATGTTAAGATGAACAACTATTGAGTTTCAGACACTATTCTAGGTGCTTTCATATATATTTCCTTATTTAATCTTGCCAATATTTTATTGTGCTAGTCATTTTTCACAGCTAGTACTGGGTCATGATTCAGCCCTGACTTCATGCCTGTGTTCTCACTACTAGACCCATATTGACGGAAGTGTGGTCCATGGAACAAGCACCATCAGCACCATCTGACAGGTTGTTAGAGATACAGTGTTTCAGGCCCAACTCAGACCTTCTGAATCAGAATCTTCACTTTAACAAGCTTTCTACATGAGTCCATGCACAGTAAACTATGAGAAGCAATGCATCATTGCATATATTCTTCTCAGGACATGTGTCTTGGGAAGACTTAGAAACATTTAATAATGGCCTTCAGAAAATTGGTCTTAAAAGAGTCTTGGTAAATAAAAATAGCTTAAATGTTTCAGTGGCCTTAAAACAAGTCCAAATTGAGCTTCAATTTATGGAAATTCTGGCTATTTTTTGTGACTATCCCTTTCCCTCATCCATACTAGTAAACCTCAAGTTAGTCAAATAAGTTATAGTGAAAGATTTTTTTTTATCAAGGAGCCCCTAAACATAGTTGGCTAAACATAGTTGTAAGCCAGACTAAACAGTAAGACATGTTTCATATTCTTAAATAGTGTTTAATATAAATGGGAAAGAACAGATGAAACCAAAAGAGAAAAACACAGAAAAAAAAACAACAAAAGAGCACATAAACAAAGATCTATAGTAGAAGTAGCCATATTATAGAGATATGTGTTTTATGGGAGCTGCTGGAGTTTTTAGTGACCGGAAATACATGAGTTTTGACCATAAGGCTTCCTGCAAAGGTGATTGTAATCATCATTTTAAGGGAAGAACTGTGGTTCATAAGGCAGCAAGTACTGAGGCATTTCATTAAGTGGCAATGACAAAAATATTTATTTAGATATGGGGTCAAGAAAATCATGACTCATATATAGAAGTAAAGATATTTTTTGAGGTAAGATTTAGTTAAGGGTCCATGTTTTATCAAATATGTCAAGCATAGGAAAAAAGTTAAGGAATAGCAGAGAAGAAAAGGAAAGGATGGGGGGGGAGAATGCTGTATGCATATGCCTCTGTCTGGTTTCTCCAGAGAAATACAACCAGCAGACGAGAGAGAGAGAGAGAGAGAGAGAGAGAGAGAGAGAGAGAGAGAGAGAGAGAGAGATTGATTGTAAAGAATTAGCTCACGCAATTTTGGGGTTGGCAAGTCCAAAAATTTGTAAGGCAGGGAAGCAGACTGGAAGTTCTGGATGAGTAAAAGTTGGTATACTAGTCCTGAGCATGGAAGCAGTCTGGAGGAGGGGTTATTTCCTTTTGGTGACACCTCAGTCTTTTCTTAAGGTTTTGAACTGATTGCATGAAGCCCACCCACACGAAGCCCACTTTGAGTAAGTGCTTTACTCAAAGTCCACTGCCTTAAATATTAAACACATATGATGTCTAGACGGGTGTTTTTGACAAAACAAATGAGCACCATAACTTAGTCAAGTTGACACATAAAATTAACCATCACGGCATATGTAAAGGCACTAAAATTGTCTAAGGTATCCTTTCAGGGCTGGTGGAATAGCATGATTACAGCCAATGTCACTGCCAACATCAGTGCAGGGTGTGGTCAACGAGGTTACATCAGTTATTGTCACATTTTGGAAATCTCTTTTAACTGCATTTTCACTATTAGGTTGATATTAATAGATATTCAGGTTAATATCACAAAAGTTGACATAACATTCTCCATGTTACTCAGCAAAATTAGAATCGTTATTCAGTCTGGACACCAAGATTTAATCAAAGTAGAGTTCATCTATAGTAGAGTGTCCAGAATAGTTTGCTCTTGAGTTAAGAAGATTTAGGAGAATTCAATAGTTGATTGTTAAGATAACACAAGAGAAAGTTAAAGTTACTCGATATTGCTCCAGAGCATGGATTAGGACCCATGAGTTAGAAACGCATCGGGTAGGTACAATTTCTGAGCACGTAGAACTTCACACAGTTGAGCCAACTATCTAGTAAAGCATTTCTGGAAGCATTGAGCTGAACCTGGCTTACGCTTTTGAAGAGGTAGCATGGAGGGGTTTCCTGGGTAGGATTTTGGGTTGTCTATTATGCCTCTAAGATGCTTTGATTCAAAAGCAGTGTTTTTGCTTAGTCATTTTGTGGTGAGTTCCTTGGCTAAATAAATATTTGGGAATGAGCTATGTAAAAAAGAACCAGAAAACTTTGGGGCATTTCACTGCTCTTTTGATCTCTGTGTTTGCTTTTAGATCAGCAGTGAAGAAAGTGAGTAGAGTGGTGGGCCTATGGATAAACTTCATTTCCTTTATGCTTTTCTGTGTTTTCCAAATTTTCTACAATGAATGTACATTAATGTTATTTTTAACAAAGCAAAGGGAGTGGGTACAAGGCTACAGTCTACTTTATGTTGACCACAAATGAGCCTGTGTATGGAAGCCTTTCCGGCCCTTAGAATAGTGCAGGGGTCTGTTTGACAGCAGCTGGGAGGCAAGAGGAGCCAGAACTTTGCGTAACCTCTTATTTTTTTAAAAAAGTCTCATCGTGGTTTTGACCAGTATTTTTTAGCATACAGCTATTCCAGGCCCCCTATTTTCAAGCAGATTCATAACACCAAAATTAACATGTGATTTTACTTTTCTTTCTAAGTTGGAAATGTCCAAAACACAATGTCCTAGAGAATGTCAAGAAGGTAAAATAGAAGGCGGTAGACGCTTCGCCCAATGCCCCTTTTTTTGTGATATAACATAAGGTCTAGGAACTACGAAAGGCTGAGCTCATGCAGATTTCAGTGAAATGGAGTTGGGACATGGAGTGTAGCTGAATGGAAAACCTTCTAGGGGAAAGAGATCTTCTACTTGTGTGTGTTCATTTCAGGTTGGAGAGATTAGCAGCCAGATATGAGAGCTCACTGTCAGGAAGCCAGCTGGCTGTACGCTCAGACCGAGGCACAAGGGCCTCGCTCTACTGCAGTACAGCCCTGCAAACTCTTCCCCTAAGCTTGGGCAACGCAGGTCACTATTAGCCCCTGTTTTCTTTTTGAAAGAGACCTTCTCTTTGAAAGAGAACTGTTGGAGATAATGAACTCCATGACCTTGAACGCTAATATTTGGTAGAATTTACAGCTACATAAATACGTGTTCATAAGTCCCCAGAAACACTTCCAACAACAGATTGCTTCAGGACTCAGGAGAGCTATTGGCACTAGAACCCTAAAACTCTTCTTTAGAAAAAATCTTTCCTCCTATTAAAGCTCCTCAATTTCTCCACTAGAAGTTGGCTGTGACTTTTCAAGCTCACTGACTCAGCATGAAATAAAACTAAATAATAATTGGCCAGTAATTTCAATCTTGTTCTTTTGAACAAGAAAAAAAGCCAAGCCAAAGGTTTTATTTATTATTTATGTAGTATATTAAGAAGCTCATATTCAAACTTCAAAAAACAAATTCAAGAATTTTCTTCATTATGAAGATGATGAGGCACCAAAAGAAGAAATTGGATTAGAAAAGTCCACAATGTTGCCAAGATTAGAGCTGAGAAGAGCAGGTTCAGTACTTTCTCTGGTGTGAGGATGTACTGATTGCTTTCATGCTGAGGTTGACACCCCCTACCACTCAGAGGTTGAGCTTTAATGGAAGGTGGAGATAGAGCAGGGTGATGAAATGACCGAAACTCTCCCTTTGTCCTATTTCTGATATGGCTTGAAGCTAGAACCTGTGAAGTTGCCCTCTTTCCTCAGGTTATTATTGCTCTTGTTGCCTAGTTGAAAGCATTCTTTAGTGATATGCTACTACAAATGAGCAAAAAGCTATGTATAAGAATTGTCTCTACTGTCTGTTTTATTTTTTTAATTTTATTCTTGTTTATTCTATTATAGTCACCCCAAATTTCCCCCCTTTGCCTTCTTCTGTGTTGCTCCACTCCTCACTCCCATAGTCCATCCCCACACCTTGTCCAAGTCCCTGGTCATTCATTCACGTTCTTTGACTAGTCCCTTCCCGTTCTTTCCACCATTATCCCCCTTCCATCTCTTTTCCTCTGGCAGCTGTCACTTTCCTGTTTCCATGTCTCTGGTTCTGTTTTTCTCATTAGTTTATTTTGTTCATTAGATTCCTCTCACACATGGCATCATATGGTATTTATGTTTCACTGACTGGCTTATTTCACTTAGCATAATAGTCTCCAGTTCCATCCATGCCGTTGCAAAGGGTAGGATTTCTTTCTTTCTGCTGCATAGTATTCCATTCTATAGATTAACCACAGTTTTTTAATCCAGTAATATACTGATGGACACATAGGCTATTTCTAGCACTTGGTTATTGTAAACAGCACTGTTATAAACATCAGGGTCCATAGGTTCTTTTGAGTTGGTGTTTCAGGATTCTTAGGGTATATTCCCAGCAGTGGAATCGCTGGGTCAAAAGGTAGTTCCACTTATTTTTTGAGGAAATTCCATACTTCTTTCCACAGTGGCTACACAAGTCTGCATTCCCACCAACAGTGCAGTAGGGTTCCCTTTTCTCCACTTCCTCACCAGCACTTGTTGTTTCTTGATTTATAGATGATGGTCATTATGACAGGTGTGAGGTGATATATCTCGTTGTGGTTTCAACTTGCATCCCTCTGATTTCTAATGATGCTGAACATTTTTTCATATGCCTATGGGCCATGCAAAGAACAGTCTTTAGAGTGTTGTTATAAGCAACTTACATGTGGCTATGGAAAAGGTTGCTGGAGATCTGTACCTGTTGGGGAGGAACAGTCACCAAGACACAGTAAGTGGACAAAGGGGGGGGGCAAAATAACATACACATTTCAATCTCTCAAATTGAAGATGGCAAAGGTTGATGAAAAGATTAAAATTGAAAGTATACACTACTCAAAATTTTAAGGACTAAATTAAAACTAAAATTTAAATGATGAATATTTTAATTTTTTCATGGAAATTTGTAGCATTTATACTTCTAAAATTGCGAAAGCTTAAAATTGCACCAGGACTCTTGGAACAAGGAAGAGAGCGCCTTACTATATTCAGAAACAAAAAGATAGGTAGATAGGCAGACAGATATATACATACATAAATTCTCACATGTATATTGGCTTATGTATGTGTATGCCATACCTCATATATAGTGATGATTTAAATTGGCTGCCCCAAGGGACAGCCAGAAGTGGATGTAGGGCAAGCTGTGGCACTGAAGTAAAGGGGATGGGTAACATTTTCACTCTGCACCCCCTGTTAATGTTTGATTTTTTTAACTTTGCATTTGAAATACCATAGGATTGCTAGGTTTATTTATTTTTTTAAAGAATAATATGAAAACAATAATACGATGCATTGCAAAGAAATGGTATGAGAGGAACCTTCTCGTCTGGGACAGAGGCCATTTAATGTAGCTTCACCCATCGCCGGCACATAGGGGATGCAAAGGGCTGCTTGGGAGATGGGAACACCGATGCGCTACACTAAATGCCCCCTCAGTTAAAACGGTCTACCTTGGAGGAAGAGATTTACCGTCCTGGGAAGAAGAAAGAGGCAAGCAAAGAGTATCCTATTCCTGGAAATGAAAGTCTGGTTATCATCTCAAAGGGGTATAAGAATTCTGGGATACCCGTAACTCTCGACATTTGCTAGAGAAGATCTTGTCCTTGTGGACAATGTGGAAGGGAAATACTCCGAGGCCCTTATTTGCGCTGTAGCAAGCCTTGGGTGAAGGTGGTGATGGTGGGGAACCTGCAAGGAGACAACGGGTTGAGTTAGAGAAAGAAGAGCAAGTTGGGGCCCTGTGTCTTGTTAAGGAAGAAAATTCAGCCCTGGGATAAGGAAGCAGCCCTTGGGTTTAATCGTTTCCTGTTTGCCCTTTATCCACGAGGCCTGGGCGATAAATCTTCACATTTTAGGCTTGTCAGGCTTCTGCTCTTTGGCCTCCTTTTGTGGGTAAGAATTACCACGACTTCAGTTGCTTTCTGCAGTGATGTGTCTCTACTCAATACCTCTGCTCCAGTCAAGTTTTTCCTCCCCGTGAAGCATTATAGACTAAGCAGAGGGGCCCCAGGGCTCTCTGGACCACACTTGGGACAAACTCTGGCTCAAATGATGCATGACTAGGAAATAAAATACAGTATATCAAATAGTTGTCCCCACTTATCATATCCAAATTGTGACAGTTACAAGGAAAAAATATAGAGAACTCAGTAACAATATACTTGCCTTAAATATTACATCATCTTTCAGTAAAGGCAGCCACATTTTTGTGATGTATGGGATGTATCTGAGTTAAGTGAGTTGTTTGCCCTTGGGTTTTGAGTTGTGGTATGTATGCCATGACTGAAAAATGAAAGTATAACAGGCATTTCACTGCACCAAACGCTGCATGACACATTTTCTCATACTTTGTGGAGGCAATTTTTGTAGAATTTTCTTCCATGTTGGTTAAGAGAAAAAGCATAACATCATTTAGTACAATTATTATAGCCATTTTGTAAACAATAGTCTGATTTTTAGAGAGTTTGAATCAACTTTTTTGTTCTACGGCATCTGATTTTGACTAAAACATGAGTGGAATTATTTGTTAAATTGTTCATTTTTCATCAGTAGCAGCACTTAAACACTAAATATTCTAATGAAATTTATCATAATTGGTGATGCAATACACAAATACACAGATTAATTTCCAAGAATGTAGTTTATTTCTGATGATAGACATGTGTATTTACAGAAGGCACATGTGGATTTGCGAGTTCATAGTGAGAGAGTATTTTTATTTGGCTGGTAGGTAAGCAACATAAACATTTGAAATCTTGTTAATTGACTGCTGTGGACTGAATTGCACCCCCCCATTTCAATTTGAAGTGGTAACCCCCAATTTGACTATATTTAGAGATAGAGCCTATAAGGTGGTGATGGGGTTAAGTGAGGTCATAAGGGCGTGGTCCTGATATAATGGGATTAGTATCCTTGTACAAGGAACACCAGAGACCTCTCTCTCGCCCCCTTCCCCTGTGAGCAGAGGGAAGGCCAAGTGAATGCTGCTGCTGACAAGCCAAGGCGAGAGCTCTCACTGGAAATGGACCGTCCAAACCTTAATCTGGGACTTCTAGCTTCCATAACTGTGAGAAAATACACTTCTGATGCTCAAGCTACCAAGTCTGTGGCATTTTGTTATGGCATACCAAGCAGACCAAAACATAGCCATAGGCCAAATAAGTATTCTGTAAAGAGCAAAATGTTATACAGAATTTAACTTTAGGGGCACCCTAAAATTCTGTGCATTTTAAATGTTGGACAACATGGAATATTCTAACCATGTAATTTTTATTTTAAAATTTATCTTCTTAAAAGTTCAAAGTGTTTAAATATAGTCTCTTGTAGATACTCTTTACTCAAGAACTAGTAAATTCACTACATATTTCATCATCTCTCTTAGCTTTTTATTAGGAAAGACAGATTAGGAGAGAACTCTAATGGGGGTTTATAAAGGTCTGAGGTGAGTTTAGTGTGGAATATGCTGAGTAAGGCTTTGGCTCTACCTCCGTAGAGTAATCAAACTAAAGAGACTACGCATTGCTTTCCCCACCTTTGAGGATTCAATGCAAGGAGACAAGACACGGATTTCAGAGAACAGTTGTAACCGTTCCTAACTCTTGTCTGCAGGATTTATTTCTCAGAGCTTTGATAATAGTCTTTAATCTTAGTGCAATTGTTCAGTTTTATTTGTTAGCTACTTATTTTTGCCCCAGATTTCCTAAGTGTAGCTAGATGTGCCTATCTCTGTCTTCATCTTAACTTCTACCTCCTGCCCTACATCTGTACCTACCTTGATCCCTATGCCTGAGTCACATGAGACTGTTCCTTAGATACATTCCCCTGGGAGATTCTGGGGCCTAGCTTTTAAGCATGCCTCTCCTGCCCCATGCCTCACTAAATCTGTTTTCTACTTGATCAAGAGGAAATTGAAATCTTAATAAAATACAGGTTGGTGACTTGCCACCTATTTCCAAAAGTTTAATAAAAGAGAGAGAAATTGAAGGAATGGGAGAACGACCGATATTGTCACAGAATATTCTTTTACAGCTGAACGGCTCGAGGTTGAGACAGTTGTTTGACTCTGAAACCCCTTATAAGTCTTAAACATAAGCTCCATTTTCCAGTCTATTATGCCTGTGCATTGCTGATATGAACATGCACCAATATCTCTAGTTTTGTGTTGGACGGAGCAAAGATCTGGAATTCTTCTCTCTTCTTTGAGGGAAGGGGAGGACGTCTCCTGCACTGGCTGTGACCAATCAAGTTTTGCTTGATGCCAAAAAATTAAACACAGTAAGGCCAGACCCTGTCAGCAACGAGTTGATTGCTTTAAATAAGGGAGATTTCCTGAATGTTTAAATTGAAACTTCGACTTTGATTAAAGCAAAGAGAAGTACCAGGATGGCTTCCTAACTCTTTAGTTCCTAAAATTCCTGTGAGGTCTGGAGATGACAAATTCAATTCTGATGTGCTGTGTTTTACACTCTGCAGGCTGTAGTAAAAGGGAAAACTAATCAAGCTTGGGTTTCCCATGGGCTGCGCTTTAAGATGTTTTCCTATTTAAAGCCATGGAAATATGTTAAAACCCACATCGGCAGGATGAAGTTTACACAAGGCAAAGTCTATGCGAGCGTGTTTTTGCACAGTGCGCATATTTTGACTTTTCATTATTTTTGGTGTGCTTTATTTTTTATTCTATTTAAAATTATATTCCTACTGTATTTTTATTATAAAGGTGAAAAATGGTTTAAATACATGTATAAAATATATATATATACTATATATTACAAAATGATTTTGTTGTCAAGTAGAGCACATTAGCTTGACTTTAAAATTTGTAGTGAAAATAAAAAATAAAAAATTTACAAATGGCCAACATAGAGATAGATAGCTATATATCTTAGCATGCCAAAATAAAAATTTAAGAATTTATTTTTACAGCCAGTGCCATTATCATATAATTAAAATATTAATTACTATGTAAAAATCATCCAATGAGAAGAAACAAGAAAAGGGAATCCATAGATCCATATGCCATTTAAACAAGATAGATATTTTATATACAAACAAGAGATTGAATTTTATGTAAGCCATTGTTTGCAAACAAATTATAATTAAATGTAGCACTCTCCATTAGAAGATGAATCAAGGGACTTCCATTTGTGTCTCTGCTCCATTTTCACCTGGTCTTTAGGCCTATTTCTCATTAAGTCTTATGTGTGTGAAATCATAGACAAAGCCAAAGTCTTACAATGAAATTAAAAATATCTTATGCATATGCATGTACATACACTCCATCTATCTATTTCCCTATCTATCCACCAATCATCTCTCTATCTATTTACCTACTTCTCTGTCATTTTTGGAGGGTAGTTGTTTTTAGAATATTAGAAGCAGAATGGCTATCCATACTGAAATTTCATTCCACGGGGGAATGGAAATTTCTTCATAAATGTACACAGCACAGTTATTAATCTTTGACTCTTTTCTCAAACTGGATAAACAAGTAAGCACAATTTAAAAATAATGATGTCTTTTCAATCCTCACAATTGACAAACTTAATTTTATGTTTTGGCAAGGTGTATACCACTTAACTCTTGGAGGTAAATTAACTCTCTCGGGTGATATAATTTCAACAGTTTACTCCTATCTCCTGACAGGGTGTAGCTAAAATATACGTTCTCTAATAACACTTGTGACTATGTCTACGTTAGGTGACAAAATGGACATATTAGACAATGAACAACATCTAATTCATTTAAATAATCAGTCTTGGAGTCCTTTTTTGTATGTTACCTTTGGTAGAGGTGAGAACGAGTTAAAATTGAATTCACTGGATACTTAAAGGAAGTGGCAGAATCAGGCAGTTTTTGGCCTTTGGATAGAAGAAAGCAATTAGATGAAAATGTTACCTGGGTTATTTTTCCACAGTTTGAAAAGGCCCTTTGAAAAGTCAAAGCTTCTTTGCTCAGTGTAACAATGCACTAATCTTTTAAAATTTATTGCGTTTTCCCTAGTAATTTATAGAATTTAAGAAGCCTTGGGATTCATTATTCTTGTTTCCAGATTTTGTAGACGAGGAAATTGAGGCCCAGGCTCTTGAAATGCTTTTCCGTCTTGCAGCTGGTCAGTTCAGGCCTGGGACAGTCCCAGAAACCAGTTCTCAGCTTTCTGCACTGAGGCCCATCACTGCCCAGTGCCGTCCTTTCAAAGATTGCCTAAGAGTGTCATTAAAACCAGGTGGTGCAAGATAAAACGGCACCTTATCACATGAAATTCGTGATGGAGAAATTCAAAATTCTTTTGGAAGGAATTTTATTCTTCATAAAAAAGCCTTTATCAACAGTTTACAGAAAGGGTAGATGAACCTTACTACAGAGTTGCCTGTATAATCATTTTCCATTTTTATTAAAAGTATAAAAGTTTTTAAACAAACAAAAATAAAAGTTCAGTAATAGAAAAATATCATTTTGACAAACCTTTCCTCTACAGTTAAGTATAAACTTGGCTCTTGTGGTCTTTGAAGAATTCATACTTGTGTTAGAAGGGAAGTTAAGGACATATTTATGTGAATACCAAATTAGCTGTTTCAGAAACAAATAAACTCTATCTTTTCAAAATGAGAGTGTTTGAACACACGATTATAGATCTGGTTGGTTTTGATCTTTGGAAGTCCGTGGTGAACTGCATGCACGTTGTTCTCCTGCCAAACTACACTAGGAACTCTTGTTGCTGATGAGAAGTTTGACTTTACCACAATAATATAAATGTTAGTTTAAAGTTCCTTATTTTCTTTATGAACATGTTCATTTGGATTGATAGGGGTGACTGTGTTTCATCCAGAGAACTGGCTGGTGGAATGTTTGGGGTTTGTGCAGTGGCAAGTATTATCTGAGGTTGAATATACTTTTATGACAAAATCATATCAGATTATTAGGTAATTGGTAGGGAAATACTGCTGAACATTAAATTTATTTAATGATTTGTCAAGCTTAATTGAAGTTTCTTCTTAGATTAATATAGTACAACACTTAAATTGGATCACTTTACCTGTTATCTCAAAAAGTGGGTTTTTCACTTTGTTTTTTTCACTATGTGAAGCTTATTTAAATGATGTAAAATTTCTATCAGTGGTTCTTTGATTCAGAAGGCCAACGCTAATATTTTTGTTGTATAATAGTTCAATGGCAACATCCCTTGCTGTGTTAAGAATTCTGCAGCTCTGTACTGCCTCCTTAATAGCCATTACCCATATATGACTAGTGAAAACTTGAAACATGGCCAGTCCAAACTGATATATGCTGTAACTGAAAAATCCACACTGGATTTCAAAGACTTAGTGAAAAAAAGGAACATAAAATAGCTCACTAATTTCTTAATGTTGATTTTATTTTGAAATGATAATTTTTGAAATTGTTAAATAAAATATAATGTTAAACTATTATCATGTTTCTTTTTACTTTTTTGTAACATGGCCATTAGAAAACTAAAAATTATGTGTGTAGTACACACCGTATTTTTACTGTACAGTAACCTAGAAAGTCTGAGACGGCATGTTATTTGCTGCTGCACATAGTCATGTCACACATAGAATCAGTGTCACGTTTCCCTTACCATGTTCTCAGAAAAACCATCCCAAAAATTGTTCACCTACACTCCATCCTGCAGTATGCACTGTTATCACATGGAAGTCAGTGAGCGCTCTCCGTGCCTGAGAGTTGAATTTTCTCTTCTTAACAAGTTCTGCTAATAATAGAAGAATCATTGAGTTAATTTAGAAGTTGTTTACTTAGTCTGACCTTTAATGTTTTTTCTTAATCAATCCATAAGAATTTACTTTCAGTTAAATTAAATAAGTTTTTCTTTCTTTTTTTTCTGCAAACAGAACTGATATAGCAGACCATTACGGGTCCTAATAAATTCTTCTACCCTTGTGAAAATTGGAATAATCATTGCCTTACTTGAAATGGCTAAGAAAGACCAATGGAAGGGTTATTTAGCTGCAGTCTTGCTGCTCCCTGGGTAGTCTTTTCTTTTTCCACAAGGGAGAGAAGCAGCATCACCATGTGCATATCAGTGTTATTAGCTGGAAACAAACCAATCAAGACAAACCTAGAACCCAATAAAAAGAGTATCCCTCCCCTAATCTGGCCATCCATTGAGCTTATTGATCCTGAAGGATGAGAGCAACCATATAATTGAATATGAATGAGATGTAAGTTCTTATGGGATCATGGACAGTGTCTTGTTCATTTTTATCCTCCCTCTACGCTTAGCATCATACCAGGTATACACTAGGAGTTCAGGACATTTTTGTTGAATGGAACTGAGTCATTCAGAAATATGAATTATCTTAATGAAAAAGATGTTTTAGAGAGATTACTTTTAATAAAATAAAGAAAAGGCTCTAAGAGAGAATAGGCAGCAAAATGTGAACTTACCTCTGAGGTGTCTCTTTTAACCTTTGTGGATATAATGTGTTTAATTTAACCAACTTTACTTTGGGAGGAAGAAGGAGGTTTCTGTGCTCTTTGAAGCTTGTGTTGCTGTTTAACCAGAATGCAAAAGCCTCTGTCACTCAATAACACATGCAAAATTTATCAAGTGTATTACTTGACATAGAGGTTCCTCTGTCATTACTAACTAAGTTGAGTCTGCCAGAGAAATTTTTTATGGAAGCATGTGCTGCCAAAAACGAAGTGTCTCTTGATTGATTGCCACAGCTGACCTAAATGCACAAGGATCACTGTGTAATAACCCCTTTATCATATATTAACCACAAAACCCAAGTCCAAATAACAGTAAGGATCTTGTTCAAACCCACAAAACCTCGGAAAGCCAGAGAGTTGGAGGATTTTCATCCTTTTTGCTACCCAAAGATGTCCATTGCACAGCCTCTGTGTGAGATTGGGTGTCTGATTTGTGAGTCTTGAGAACAGATATACTGGAAAACTTTTGAATTGAAGGTTGATCCATAATCCCAATACTTCCTTCTTTTTCTCTGGTTTCTCCTATTTTAAAAAATATTTTATCTTAAGAGTGAGGTATAGTATTTTAAGCCATAAAACTGCATATACCTATAGATTACTGGGAGTGTAAGCCAGACCAACTATATTTAATGAAAGTGGCTTATATCATTTCATTTCCTCTTTTATTTTGGTAAATGCCAGTTTGAAGAGTGGTGGGGGAAGTGAGAGGGAAAATGTCTGTGCTTTTGAAGCACATAAGAGTCTCCAAGATTGACTGTAATGGCTACTCAAACCTATATGGTCTGCCATGATTATTCTAATTTCCTGTGTGGTCTAAAGTACAAGCTGCATTGGAAGTACCTAAGGAGTATGACAAGGGTTTAAATCAGTAGGACCTCTACTTTCTGCCTCTGTGAATATGACTACTCTAAGTACTTTCTGTGGGTGGAGCAATTTGCCTTTTTGTGACTGGATTCTTGCATTTGGCATGATGTCCTCTAGGTTCATCCATGTTGTAGGATGTATCAGAATTTCCTTCCTTTGTAGGGCTGGGTGGTGTTCCTTTGTATATATGGAGCACACTTTGTTTATCCGCTCTCCTGTTGGTGGACACTTGTGTTCCTTCCACCTTTTGGCTGCTATGAAAGGTGTTGCTATGAATGTGGGTATAGAAATATCCTTTTTTACTAAGGTGTTATTTACATAAAATGCATTGCACAGATTTTAAATGAACTGTTTGATGAGTTTTGACAAATATACTGATCAATGTATCTGGCACCCTAATCAAAATATAGAGTTTTTCATTACCTTAGAAATTCCCTTGTGCCTCCTTTCAATGTCTCCTCCCCAAGCCCACTGTTCTGGTTTTTATTACTATTGATTAGTTTTGCCTGTTCTACAACTTAATATAAATGGGATTATACAGTTTGTTCTCTTTTGAACCTGGCATCTTTTGCTTAATATAATGTTTTTTTTGCAATGCAGCCTTATTGTAACCCATTCCTCTTTATTGTTAAGTGATATGCCATTGTATGAATATATAGTCGATCATGTTGGATTTGAATTGTGTGGATCAATTTACATGCAGACTTAAAAAATACAGTACTGTTAAGGCATTCCTCTTTTTTATGATTTTCTTAAAATGTTTTCTTTTCTCTAGCTTACTCTATTATAAGAATACAGTATATAATACATATAACATACAAAATATGTGCTAATTGACTGTTTATGTTATGGGTAAGGCTTCTGGTCAACAGTAGGGTATTAATAGTTAAATATTGGGGGAGTCAAAAGTTGTACACAGATAGCTGACTGTGTGGGGGGATTGGTGCCCCTACTCCTTGTATTGTACAAGGCCAGTGGTATACAATTTGTTTATCTATTCTCATTTGGGTTGTCTCCAGTTTTGGGCTATCATGAATAAAACTGCTGTGAACATTCTTTTAAAAAAATCAATAGGACCTCAGATTTGGCCCTTGTATGTTTGGGAGAGGAGGGGCTGGTAACTGGGTCCTCTGTCAGAGTGAGCATTAATAGATTTGATGTATTAATGTGTATTTATATTTTATATAATAAATATCATACATTATAATTTGTAATTGCATTTATTATTTTTACTATATTTTTGTCATTAATAAAATTATGCAATATAAAATTATAATATATAGTGTTTATATTATATGTATTTATATATCTGATGACTAATCTGACTTCTGAGTCTATGTTCTATTAGTGACTAAGTGTAAGGATGGGATATTAGCACTGGCTTTATAATTGTCATGTAGAAAGCTAGATAGATATTTGTGTTTGGACAGATGAATAAATCATGGAAACCTCCAAGGACTATTTTTCTCTCATCTGTGTGCCACTTAGTGTTTTTTGTTGTTGTTATTGTTGCTGTTTGTCATTTTTGTCACTTGGTAGGAAAACCATCCTTGTGGAGGTGAGGCAAGGCGGCAGCTCTCACTGAGAAAGGGCCATCACAGTGTGGGGCAATTTCAGCAGTATTAGAAAAGGTTCTTCAGGTCGGCCAGATTCTTACTTGTTGACTAGTGATTGAAATTTTACCACTACTGCTTCTTTCTAGGATTAAAGACTTCTTTCTTTTGGATGACAAATAATGGCCTCACTTCCCTCATGGGAAGTGGGGCAGAAATTTATAGAAAACTTCTTTGTTATTTATACTTTAGGGTTTAATACTGAAAGAAGACATCCCTAGTGTGGAAGTACAAGAGAGAGAAAAGTCACAGCCTGGGTAGACATGAGAAAGATACAGTCATGGAGGAGAGATTGGCTCCTGTTTTTGTGAATCTAAATAAGGTTGATTCTAAGAAGGGGTACCTATGAAGATCTCCTTAATGGCAAGGTGCCATTGAACTGGGTTAACTACAACCAGGAGACCTGACCCCTAGGGAGACAAAGTGAATATATTTTTCTTGTAATGACATCACATTTTTAAACAAACACAAGAGATCCAAGTTCCAGCCTGAGAAAGGAAGAGATTGAGAGGAAAGGACAAGAGAGAAGGTGAAAGGAGAGGAGAGAGAGAGAGAAAAATGGAGAGAGACAGAGGAAGAGACAGAGAGAGAGACCACCATAGCCTGGATCAAATTTGAGACAAGCAGAATTAGATGATGAAAATATGCAGAAAGAATTTTGAAGGCATGCCCTGGGCTTATGTGCTTGGATCTCTTTGGGAGTAAAGCCTACACTTTGGCCCTACTCAATTTTTATTTCAAATGGATAATGAACTGTTTATAACCATCTATGTTTGGCATCACAGCTTCAGTGTGTCACTGATGGCACTAAGTAGTGATTACTCACTCATACCACTAAACACTCTGTTATTATCTTCCATCCCCTCTAGCCAAGGAGCCAACATTTTGACACATTTACATACTAAATAAAAATTTTTTAGAAAGTAATAATTAGTATATCCATTTTAGAAGATAAACTAAAGACATTTATAGCTATTTGTTAGAGTTAGTCCATTAAAAGAAAGGTCTGCCAGATATTAAGATATTTCTTATATTTATAGAACTTGTTGAGTACTTGTTGATTTATGTAATCAAGCAGCAATTTGTTGGTTATCCTGTGGAGTCTCTTTTTCTCCTATTTGTTATCTCCATTTGCCTCCTGGTCATCAGTGGACTACAGTTGGCCAGTTATATGGCCTTTGTCTCTGCTGACTTGCTCCTTTGTTGTAGCCACTCATTCTCAGTGAGTCGCATGGCTTGACCACACCTGGGCCCTGCTCAGGGGTCAGCCAAATAGCTTTATACCTGGTTGTTGTGGTTCAGTGAAATCCTATTCTTAATTTGCCATCTGATATACAATTCTCAACCTCAATAATTGCTTAAGTATACCCAGTCAGCTTTAACAAGAAGCTGGCCATGTGATCTCAAAATCTTTCTTGAAGTTCAACTAGATCATGGGAAAAAAGCAAAAGACTCTTTACAGCCTATTCCATTAGAGGTTAAAAGAAAGAACACTGAGTTTTGTTTGGCAAGTAATCTCTTGGTAAGATTTGCTTCATTGCCAATTTTTCTCTGAACAATCAAGCATTTTATTTCCAGTGATTGATTCAGATGACCTATCTGGAACAAATGCTAATTAGATGAGCTATAATTACCAGTTTCCCATCCATTATATTTCTAAAAATAGACCTTCCCTGTCTTGCCTAGTAATATTATAAACAATAAGATTTCAAAGATCGACCTCTCATAGTACTTAGGGGCTATACTCAGGCTTTGGTACTTAATTGTACTGTTTTACATTACTCTCATTAGTTCATGCTTGTAAGCCTTGTTTTCCCTGTTATGATTACAAATCAATGCAGGCAGTGGTCCGTATTTTCTTTATTTTTCTTTTCTTTATATACACAGAAACTCAACGTGAGTGCTGAGGGCAGAAGTAAGCTCTGGGCACATGCTTGTTCAATGGAATTGAAAGGCTCCTCCAGTTTTCATACCTGGAACTGCTCTCCAAGACCAGGTTTCACTGTGGTGTGGGATGACTTTGTGGTCATTTTGAAATGTTGGTTCTCCCATTCATTTGTCAAGATCAGCTTACAGATCACCTCCTCTGGGGAGCTTTCTCTGACCACCATCCAGATAATGAGCCACTCCCTCCCGAGTGCCCCACTGTGCTTTGTGTGTGCTTTGATTATTGTGTATTCTACCTTCTCTGCAAACTCCTTATTGTTTATTTAACATTTTTCCTTTCTTTTGGAATGTGAGGAGGGTCTTTATTATTAGTCTTTCAATTGGCTTGGCATATTATAAGCTGAATATGTTCAATTGGTGAATAAATGTGAATCATTAGGGCTACCCCATTCCTAATAAATTGCTTTTTATGCCTATTGATCTGCTTTTGGTGAGAATTGCAGTAGACTTTAAAGGAAATCCCATATGTTTTTTGATAGCTGAAAGTCTGTGCTGAGCTTTTTGGTCTTTATTTTACATTGTGCCTTGGCACTGGTCTCTGTCTACATATACTTCTTTTTTCTAATCTCCCCATGAAACTTGAGTTTCTCAAATTTCCCCTGCTTTTGCCTTCCAGCTCCTGCTTTCTTCACTTGCCCTTTGGGTTTAAACATTCTCTTTATATATTTTTATACTTGATATGTTTGAAAGAATATTTATTTCAAATTCCACTTTACTTTCTACCACCTAGGAGAAGCAGGAGAGACCTCTCAAGAGGAGAAGACAATTTAAAATTCTGGAAGTTGTATAAGCATCCTAGCTTTCTAGTCTGTTTGGAACAGAAGTGCTCTGCTGTGGACAAAGAAAATGATGAGTAAAAACAGAACTTAGAAACAAATGCAGCAGGGGTCATAGTCCCAGTATCAAAAGTTCCTCCACCAAAATTATTCTCAGCAGGGCTCCTTTTATAGCTAGTTCATGGAGGTCAATTGATAGATAATTAAATTTTCCAAAAACACCTTCCTATAAGACCTTTCAGGAAGACAATGTAATAAAATTTAGTCCCACAGTGCTATCTGCAATCCTGAGAAGCTGTGTAGAGTTTTGGGTTTTCCACAAGTTGCCTTTTTTAAAGTACGTGAATACCTATGTATCATGCCTGTGAAAAGGACAGTATTTATATCTCCATGTGTTATAAGCTGCCATATCCTTCCTTAAAGGCATGAAGTAGGAACTTACGTTATTCTTAAAGGGGTTAAAACAAGGATGTCAGGAAAAACTGAAAACATCTCAATGTTTGGGAGAAGAAAGAAATAATAATGAATCATTTAGACTTGTGGATCCCCAGGCATGGTTCCATTGTCATGAGGCGTTCTATTTATTTGCTTCTTTTAATTTTTTTTACAGTTTTCTAGGACATATTGTCTCTTGAGATCCCAGTTTATAGATATTTCTTTTTATTTTCTCACATACGTGCTACCTTTTAGGGCAAGATGCCATCTTCTTAAGCCTAAAAAGCTTTCCTGCATGTCCCTAGGGACACCAAGATCTGTGCGTGACTTAATATTTTCGTCCAGCCTAATATGGACTTAAACTTCCCTTCTAGGTGAAGTGTATGTGCCTGGAGCCCCTCCTGTTGGCTTCGGCAGGGCTAGGCAGAGTCCAGCATCGGCTCCCACCACACTTGTGAGTGGAGTTTGCCAACCGGTAGTGGTTTTCTCTGTGCACCATGCTAGGCAGGAAGCCTGAGCTGTACTGTCATGGAAAGTGCGCCTGGAGAAACAGTGCTGAAGCAGCAGCAGACCAGAGTGCTCACTCACTCTGTCCCAAAAGCTACTGTCTTTTTTAAAAAAGCGTACATTGAAAAATTCTTCCACATAGTTTCCTAGTGACTCTGAAACCAAAAAAAAGAAAAAAAAGTGAGATAGTGGAGAAAAACCAGTGTCTTCCAGAAGTAAAAGAGACTAATTAGATTAAACATACGCTATGTTTTCCTTTTCGTTAATGATCTGTAAGGTAGCTGCAAGTTTGGTGACAGCAGAGACTTCCAGGAAGAGGGAAAATGTGATCCATGGCCAGCAGGCGTAGAACTGGAAGACAGAGGAAATTGCAGAGGCTCCTCACGCTGCATGTAGGATGTTTGTCTCTGAAGGATGCAGGGAGAAAGGCGGCACAGGTACAAACAGAGGCCAGGTCATGAGAAGGTCATGTGTCTCCCTCAGCAGGCTCGGCCTTGCACTGTGTAGGCAATTTGTAGCCTTTAAACAATCACAAATCCAAGGAGGTATGTTGTGGTGGGAAGACTGGGAGCTTTGTGGGAACAAGTGAACTGACACCCAGATATTCTATTTATTGGCTGCGTGAACTCAAACAAAAACGTGTTCTCATCTCTTGTGTCTTTATCTGAAAAACTGATATAAGAAATGAGAATTAAATAAATGTATACATATAAAGCAATTTGCCCACAACATGGCATCAAAAAATAGGCCAGGTAAATTGTTTGTCTAAAACAAATGCACACAAACGATGATTATTCTCCTTTAATTAGAAATTTGGTTGGTTTAGTTAAGGGAAGGGCATGGTTGACTAATTGTCAAACATCAGTCAGAAAAATGACGGTCAAGAATAATATACCTACTTAACCTCCCACATATCTGGAAGGCACAGAGAAAGTTCAACACGTACATCAAGGAAAATACCCTAAAACTTATGCTGGAAAACAAAAGAGCAAAGTTTTAAATTCTTTTTTGTTTCACCTAATTTTCTGGAGATTCTGAATAAAATGGTCTAAATAGACCAGCCAGCCAGCTCGTTTGTTTCACAGACCTCCTGGCTAACACTTTACTACTGTATTTTTTGGACTATAAGACACACTTTTTCCCCCCAAATTTGGGAGGAAAATGGAGGTGCGTCTTATAGTCCGAATGCAGCTTACCTGGCTGCTTACATTTACATTAGTGAAATATGATGTTATTTATGTTATTAAATATTTTACCACATTTTTTGCTTCAAAAATTTTTTCCTATTTTCCTCCTCTAAAACCTAGGTGCATCTTATGGTCCAGTGTGTCTTATAGTCTGAAAATACAGTGCTTCCCTCCTCTGGCCTTATAGCTGGCACTTGAAAATGACCTGGAGGCAGAGGTGTGACTATCAGTGGTACCTACCTACAGCAGGAATAGAAATTCCTGTGCTATAAAGACTTATTTGTGGGCCATGTTATGTTTTTAGTTAAAACCTTTGAAAAGAAATAGCCCTTGTACTGAGAATAGAGATGATCAAAAGTACTAGTGAAATAAATTGATAAGGTGGAAAAACACAGCTTGAGACTTTGAGGAGCTGATTTTCAGCTTGACCTCTGCCAATATTACTATGTGACTTTGCACAGATTAAGTTGCCCTTGATTCTCAGTTTCCTGATCTGTAAAATGGTGGAGTTGATCCAGGTCATTAAACTCCCTTTAAGGTTTGTGAATTATTGTGAATTTTAATTCTCATTTCTAGGCTCAAATAGTATCATCGTCCTGATCCCAAGGCCGGTTTCTCTTCCCAGGATCTGTTCATTCACAAAATCCTGTTCAGCATTTCTGTTAAAATCTGAGGTTCAGAATCAGGAAAACTTTGAGGAAAATCTTGGCTCAGTCATGCCTTAGTGTGGGGAAGTTCTTTATTTTTCTTTACACTTCAATTTCCTCCCCTGCAAAGTGGGACAACAATAGCATTTACATCACAGGGTTTGATGTGGATTCGATGAGGTAATGCATGTAAAGTGCTTAGCACAATGCCTAGTATTTAATGAATTGTAGTTATAATAAAAATCTGCCTTCCAAATAGCTCTTGAATCTGACTCTTCATCTTCACTTGGAATACTAAAGCCAAACTGTGTTTTTTGTTTTTTTTTTAACTCTAGTCTAACTCTTTGCTCTGACAAAGAGGTGTTGTTTAGAAAGCACAGGGCATTGCAACAACAAAAAATTTAGATGGAGTTCCACAGAAATGGAAGGGGGGTTGCTTAGATCTGACCAATTTGAGACCAAATTTCTGCTGGTCTCATTTAAAAATGACAAAAATAATGTCTTCTTGTACTTTTCAGGAGAATTTCACTCAGACTGAAGGTAAATGCTAGGGTGAGGTTGGTATTAGGAACACTTAACCAGGCTCTCTGTACACAGCATTTATGACTCCCCAAGTTTTTCTTTCTGAAATCTTCCCAAGGCTTGCTTTGATTTGCAGACAGACTCCTGTCTGTCTGCTGAGCACAGGTATGGTTGATTGATCTCTTTGTGGGCATCAGCTTTTAGTCAGACGGGCAGACGGACTGAGGCAAAGAACAAACTTTCTAAACCAAAGCAGGCAACGTCCTGACATTTTCAGATGTAATCTGGAGCACAGTACAGGCTGCTCTGGCACAGTGCTAGGGCTTCCCTTGCCTGTCTGTGCCTTCACTGAGATGGGGTGGGGTGGGGTGGAGGGGGCAGCCAGAAAAAGGGCTTAACCTGCATCAGTGATTTTGGTTAGGGCTAAGCATGTCCTGCTATGGGTCCTACGTACAATAGTATAATAAAATCCCTTGGACTTTCATTTGGGAGAAGAGTCTCTCCTGCCTGAAAAACACGATGACTCTCTTGCCAATAAAAATAAATAAATAAATAAATAAAAGTTTAGATTCCATAACTGACCTGCTAACACTCTGCTTACCGTGAAAAAAAAAAAAAAAAAACAAACCCCAAAACCCCAGCAAGACAGCTATTCCAGAACTCAGGGAGCAGAGAGAGTTAGCGTAACCCCCAGGAGAACAGCGGGCTTTTAAGCCCCTTTTCAATTCAGGCCAATGGTAGCAGCAGAGTCCAGGAGCGGGGAAGGGCGAGGGGGCCCACCGGAGGCTGATGGCGGAGTCACATTACAGGGCCGGAGGGACTGGAGAAAGAGAACATTTGGCTCTCATTACAGAACAAAGGGACAGGGTGCTAGAAAACAGAGCGAATCTGGGTCAGAGGTACCTGACTCTCCCACAGGTGCTGTAGTCAATTTGCACATCTCCACTCTGGAGGGAACCTCCCAAGGCTGTCTCCCTACCGTCTGCATTTGCCAACAATAACATTTTACCAAGAACACAGCTTGTCAAAACCAGCGTTTTAGCTAGAGCAATGGCGTGATGAAAATAATGTTTTCTCAGGGGCAGAGCTCATTGCTCTTGAGACGTTAGAGCTGATAGCATGTGATTTTCATTAAATCTTCTCTAAATATTCACAATCTTTATATCACGTTACTTTTTACCAAGCCTTTTCTCTAATAGCTTACCGTCTCTTAGAATTGGTGAGGAGGAGAGAAGACAGAAAATCTCTGATTCCTATGAAAAATAGAGATTGGTCATAATTCGAGATCTAAACTTTACGTTTTCCTTAATTATGGTAGTGTTGCTCAAAATTTGTGAGAGAACACTCCTTTTTCCCTCTCCACTTTTCCTTTCTAATCCTTGTTTCCCTCTTTTCCAAACTGCCTTCTGATGAAGCATTATTTTTAAAATCTGAACTCTTTGTTAAGTAATTGGTGAAAGTTTTTGGTTATTCGTCTCTTTCCTTCTTTTTTTGTCCCTTCTTCTCTTCTGAAATCATCTCCAGGGCTTAGACGGAAGAAGGATCGTCTTGGATGCCACCGTGCCCTCGGGTCTGCCAACTGACCAGGCGAATCTTGGAACTGTACTTCAAGAGATTAACAATGACGCCCCAGAAATGCTGGTGGGGCATCCACACGTTTCATCTGAAACAATGTAAAGCGTACAATGAGAGGAAAGCAGGCCTCAGGTATTTGCAGGGGTCCTGTTATGTGGTGATTGTGATGAAAATAGGCTTAGTGACTTTAACAGCTGGCAATTTATTAGCAAACCTGGATCTACTAAAAAAAAATTGGAAAATCAGAATTGATGTCGAGTGTTAATCCCAAATCTTTTCTATTAGACTTCTGTATTGCGTTAACTTTCATTATTGTGGGGAGCAGACAGACAACTTTTGGAGCTGAAGGCTGGACAAATGTACACCCTCTGTCAAACACCATGCTGGAGGGGTCCGGGTAGTGTCTGCCTGTGCCACTAGACGACAAATAAATTTCCTTCATGGGATTTGGCAAAACCAGGGGGAGAGTCTTCAGCCTTAGCTAGTGTCACTTCTGAGGATCCTTAATTCAGGTTTAATTTTGGAGTTGTCATTTTCAGCCTACGTTTACGGTAACTCCTTCTCTAGGCACATCATCCTGCAAAGCTGCTTTCCCTTTGGCTGAGCTTTTCTACACAGTAATTGAAAACAACACATTTTCTGCTGCCAACTGGAGACACCAGAGCGATCACTCTCTCTTTCTACTTTAGATTTAACAATGTGGCAGTGGATGAGATGGGAGACATGCTCTAAGTATTCAAAATGAAAAACACCAGAACACAACCGTTATTTTATGAAAGAGGCTGGAAAATGGTTAGTAAAGAAATCACAGATGTGTTTCACAGACGAGGGGAAGTGAGGGGAGTACTACATTCTGCACATAACATGGCAAGCACAATCTACTCCTAATTTTGCTCAACATATTACTTTTGGGGTTTTGTAAGTTTGGTTGGGGCATTTATTTTCACTTTTAAGAATATCTGTGTATGAGGGGGTACATGTGTGTAAGTATTTTCACCTTTGAGGAAAGCATAACAGCATTTTATATGATATAGACCATAGTTATTTCTTTATGATCATACATGCTAACCTATAGCCACACTAAAAAAGAAACCTTGATGAAACATGGAGATAACTACTTTCTCAATTAGAAATTACATTTCTGAACTATTGTGCAAAAAAAGAAAATAAAAACCATGAGACTATTTTAAATTCTAAACCACTCAAAATGGACCTTTAGTTTTATAAAAAGAAAATCTACAATTATAAATTTTTCACTTTTGCCTTAATTTGGACTCTACAGAAGATATAAGTTTTTTGAGCATAGAGATTATATCTTGTTTTGCAGAGTCATTCACTCAGCGAGCATTGAATGAATGACTGCCCAATGAATTAATATATTAAAGGAGTAGGCAATTTTATAGATGAGATTTGTCTATTCTTTCCTCTGTCTAGGTAAACTTTTAAAAGAATTTTTATTTGTACCTTATTCCTTTGACTAAGTTTTACATATATTTTAGTGACTATTTTTCAGATAGTTTATATATCTAACTGACACAAATGTTTATTACAGTGAAATAGGGATACACTATTATTTACACCTCTTCAATGTTGTAGCTGACCATCATCCAGAAGTGATATCTAAGGAGACTTGTTCTGTGCTCTGAACAGTTCCAACAGTCCTGGAAGAGAGAGGAGCTCACTACAGGCAACCAGAACGGAATCAGGAGTTCTGCTTGCTTTCTGCAAGGAGTTTAAACATATGTTTCAAGAAGGTACTAAGCTTCTGTAAGAATGTTTAATTTGTTCATCTCTGTTGTGAGCATCACTTTTTATGGGACTTAATTAAAAAGTCTCGATGTTCTAATTCTTCATCTATAGATATTCAATTTAGAACATGAGATTGATTAGAGTAAATCCATTCTCATTGAGCATCCATTGGAAACATGTTGATTTACCTCTTCTAAGAGGAATAATTTGCTTTGACTTCTAATTTACAAGTGTATGTATAATGCTTACTCTAAGTCAGGCACTACTTTAAGCATTTTAAAACTATCAATGCATTTAATCCTTGTAACATTATAAAATAGTTACTTGTATTATTATACCCATTTTGTAAATGAGAAAACCAAAGCACGCACAAGCTAAGTAAATTGCTCATGGCCAAACAGGTAGTAGGTAGGGGACTGGGCTTTGAGCCCATGCATTCCAACATGAGAATCCTCACCCTACTCTTCTAGAACAACACTGTCTGATAGAAATATAATGTTGGCCATATATGTAATTTTAAATTTCCTAGTAGCCACACTAAAAGTCTCTTAAATGGTTGTAACTACCATCATTCACAAGTATAAATAAAATTTAACTTGAATACCACTTTACATGATGCAAAAGCTAAAGTGACACATAGCACTTACCAAAACAATACAGGAGTGGGTAAAAGTAAGTTTACAGTTGTAATACAAATAAGTAATAAATAATAATACAAGAATAAACTCCGTGTTTTGTGTACCTACAACTGTAAACCTACTTTTGCCCACTCTTGCATATTTGTGTTTAACTGAAATGTTTTTCACTGTTTCCATTTGAAAATTTAAATTAAGTAAAATAAAAACTTAGTTCCTCATTAGCACTAGCAAAATTTCAAGTGATTAATAGCCACTTGAAAGCTATAAACTGGTTTGTAGCTACCAGATTGGACAGCCCAGCTATGGAAAGTAAAATTGCGTAGACATATATTCTTTGGGAAACTCCAGGGAATGCAATTAAGGAAAATTAGGTGCATGAAATTTTGTTATCCCCTCCTACTGTAGGCACATGACCATGGCAGAAGGAAAAATAAACACTGACTCTACACTTCTGATTACCAGAGGGCTGAACACAATTATTTATCATGAGAATATCCTCTGATGGGGCTTTCTGACGGCTTTGTGTTCAGGGGTTGTTTCTAAGAGGGCCCAGACTACGGTTTCTCAAGAGGACATCCATGCGGCTTGTCCAGAGGCATTTTCTGCTTGAGAAAGAAACATCCACACCACCAACCACAGGTGAGGAAAGGGAGGGGAGGGGAGGGGTTGCATTCTCATCAGCCTTAGCCTGATGTTTCTGCCTTTCACACCATAACACAATTTTAAAAATCTTACTATGTTTTTTTATTTTCTTTTTAAACATAGACATAACCAATAGCACAAAATATGTTTGGAAGTTGGGAATATTGAGTAGGTTGAGAGAGGATGGAAGAAAGAAATTTTATTTTCTCTTGGTTACTAAGAACGAAGAAATAAATCAAGAAAAAGCATGTTCTACATTAAATATGACAAATCTATATACAGTTGGTATTAATGTTATGGGCTTGATATATATTTAATTTTTAATAAAGATAAACTTCCCACTTGGATCATTTATTATTAAAAAGTTTTTATTATTTCATGAAACAAATATTTTTATATGAACTAATATATGTCAATATGAACTAATTATGTTATTCTTTTTAGTTTTTTTGTTTTTGTTACTCAGGGAAAGTATATTTAAGTAATATTTTTTTACCTGTTCAGTTTTTCATTTAGGAGATTGTATAGGATGTAATAGAAATAGAAAGAGCTCTGGGGTCAGAAGACCTAGATTTTAATCCAGGAGAGCGGAATTTCAATCCATTTTCTGCCACTTAAAAGTAATTTCTCTCTAAACTTGAATACTTTACTTAATCTTTGCAAGTTTCCAGTTTCCTGACCTGTAGATTGGAGACAATAATGCATACTTCTTCAGGCTATTAAAAAAGAATGAGAAAACATGCATAAAATACTCAGCATAGTGCTTGACACATATTAGGAAGCTAATAAATATTAATTCCTTTTCCATAGTTACACGTACATTCTTTCATAAGAATTGATCTTAAGTCTAATGACTCAAATTTTTTTTTAGAAAAACATACTATTAAAATTGGTTTACATCTTCAATGCTTACAATCTCTAAAAATAGTCATGTCTTTTTTTCCTGAAAAGTTTCTAAGTTATGCCTAAGTTAATGATTTTAGTGATAAAACTGATTCAAATGGCAAATAATTCAGAGTCTAAATTTTGGACAATTTTCTAGAAGAAGGGAAGACAAGAAGTAAACAAAAGAAAAGGAAAAAGGATAAATATTGAATAATAGTATAGGAATTATACTAGTAATAAATATACTAGTGGTAATTATGGTGGTGATTATTGAATATTAAGGTATTTATTTTGGGACTAAACCCTTCTAAGTATTTTCCCCTTTTACCCTGTCAGTAATAACTGGAGACCCACTGAAATCATATCATGATATCCACAGTTAGGCTATTTAAAGGCTGCCATTTCATTTCCAAATTTCACTCCTTCTGACGTCTCTTGTGTTGTTCACTTGGCACCCTTGTTCACTTGTACACTTCAGCAGATAATTTGTGTGTTACATAAGCATTTAGAAAAACCCAGAGTTAACCCAAGGGTGAGAGTCATCAGTAACTTTTAAAGTTCCTGAGCTCTTTGCTATGTGCCACGACATGGGTCAGAAGGTGCATCCTTTAAGAGAAATGGAGCATCCTTTATTGTGATTTTTACTTTCACGTTGATATGACAATGATTCTGCAGCTGAATTCAGGTTGGACCTTATTTTCCAGTGGTTTTATCAATAGATTTTTTTCTAGATGTTAATCGTTATTCTTTTTTAAAATCAGAAGGTCAGGATTTAAATTATGTTTGATTAAAGGTAAATTTTTAAAAATGCAAAAACAATCTTTCCTTGGGAAGGAGTCAATGTGAGGAAAATTTGATAAATGTATTGAATGCACAGATTGTAATGAGACCCTCTTTAGTTGAAGAGATAAAAGAGCATTGTAGGGTTCTGTTTTTTCTTTGCAGTGTTGGAATATGTGCTCTGCTCATGGAAACCAGCTGTCATGCTACTTCCCAGCACTCGGAGGAAACAGAAACTTGCTTCTTCTCTACTGTTAAAGCATGAGGCTGTGCCTAAGGCAAAGATTGGAGTGACTATGGAGGTGCAGGTGGTTTTATATATTTTGGGATAGAGTCAAGGAAACATCTTTTTTTGTACTTCTTTTCTCCAAATTGGGCACTGACCGATTTTGGCGCATTCAGCAGCTCCGTGGAATGAGGTATGTCCAGGGCACCATGACCCTCTAAGGCAAATACCTTCACTGCTGGCAAACCCTTAGAATTTGCAAGCTCAGCCAGCACCTTTGACCCGACCACGCAGCTGACTGCACAGTTGGCAGTTGGTAGCTTCCATTTATTCTATGTCAGCTCCCGAGGCATCAACATAAAATGAAATAAAGATTTGGACAGTAATTTCAGAAATAAAAATGGAATGCGCAGCATTTTGCTTCAGTCTGCTCTGGCCGAGAACCATTTATTAAGCTAGTAGAGATGGGACAGTCAGAGAGAGAAGACCAACAGCTCAGGAGAAAGAGATGGGTGATCAGACATGTTATTTGAAGATCCAAGTGGGGAACACACTGCTTTAAAATAGTAAACCAGCTGATTGCTTAAGATATGGTTGGGAATGCCACACATCTCAGTGGGCAGAGATTGTCATCTTCACATCCTTAGTCACCAGCCCTGTGCCAGTCAGTGAATATTTGGGCAATTAAGGAATGAAGACTGTGACTGAGATTAGTGGTGAAGTGCTCGTTAATCTTGCAGATGTGACATGCTGTGACTCTATAGATCAATTCTATGACTTCATTAACTTTGAAAATGTAGTCACTGGTATTTTATCAATAAAGTAAAACTATTGATTATGAAACACATACATGCAAAAATGTGCATTTTGTCACCAGCTAATTAGACCAGGAGAAAATTTATCCAAATAAACCATATAAATGCATTTAAGGGCTGTATGTGTTTATGTACAATTCTTTTTTTCTTGTTCATATATCTAAAAGATAAAATTTCCAAGTCATATTTTCTACAAGAAATAAGATGAGGAGGAAGGAACTAATATTTCCCTCCATTCCTATTGTATGCTACAATTGAGTTTTATGCTTTACAAAACTTTCGCTTTGTCTCACACTGGCCATGTCAAGGGAAAAAATCAATCCACTTTTGCAGATGAGGACGCTGAGGTGCAGAGAAGAGATAACTTGTCCAATTTTATGCAGCGAGGAAATGGTGGAGCCAAGAAGTACCAACTGTATCTTTGATGCTCAAATCTGTGGGTTTTTCTCTTTACCTAAAATTTAAAATGTCATCAGCTGTAAAGCGTTTGAGTAGACACTGTGTGTAACACATATTCTTCAAGAATTTCATGTTAAAATAAATATAAAGATTATTTATTTTTCTATATAACAAAAAGGTAATTTAGTAAAATATAATGGACTGAATAGATCCCTACCAAGAGAAATAAAATATACACTAGTTTGTACTAAACTTAGTAAGAAAAATACAAAACTTACGAAAACGAAGCTTTTACAAAGCTTTACAGTGAAGGAAAATATAACACAATACATGAAGAGATATATCTTGTTCTAAAGTGGGAATTTTTAATATTGTAAAGTTGTGACTTCTTCCACCTATTAATGTATACATTTAATGAAATTCTAATCCAATGTCCACAGGTTTTTAGAAATTTGACCATTAATTCTAAAATTCATCTGGAAAAAATAAATGGAAGAAAACAAGATATTCTTAAAAGAAGAATAACAAGGTCTACTTCCATTTTCAGATATTAAAACAAATTATAAACCATGTTACTTAGAACAGTGTGGTACTACCATTAGAATGTATGGTATACCTCTGGAAACAGGAGATTAAATAGATAACAAATACATAAATAAATAGATATGTATAAAAATAGAAGCGGGTAAGAAGGGGTAAATGGTGATAGAAGGAGACTTGACTTGGGGTGGTGGACACACAATGTAATATACAGATGATGTATTATAGAATTGTACACCTGAAACCTATATAATTTTATTAACAAATGTCACCCCAATAAATCCCATTAAAAATAAATATGATAAAGATGGAATTTCAAATCAGTGAAAAAGTAATGGCTTATTCAAGTAATAGTAATAAGCTAATTGGCTGAAATGTAAAAATGAGTTAGCTATTCTATTAGAAAATTCTATTCATGTGGTTTTTGGGTTAAATATAATAACTTATAGATGACTCTTCAGGTAACCTTGAAGTGCACAGGCTGAAAACATAAAATATAGATAGACTTGGCTTGAAAACATCATAAATAAAATCAAAGAAAACTTACAGACTATAAAAAGTAGGTACAACATATTGCAGAAAGATTGCTAATTAAGTTTTAGATTTATAAAGATTTCATTTTATTTTATTTTTTATTGTTGTTCAATTACAGTTGTTCCCATTTCCCCCCATTACTCTCCCCTGACTTGACCACCCCCACCTCCCACATCCAGTCCTTTCCTGCCCTGTTGTCTTTGTCCACGGGTCCTTTATACATGTTCTTCAACTTGACACTTCCCCTTCTTCCACCGTTGTCTCCCTCTCCCCTCCCCTCTGGTCACTGTCAGTTTGTTCATAAATGTTTCATTTTCAATAAAAAGAATAAACATTGCATCAGAGAAAGGGACATGGACAGGCAAGTCACAAGAACTATATAACCAACAAACTTAAAATCGATTTTTAAATTTTCTAGTAATTGAAGATATGCTTATTAAAAAAACAAGATGTGACGTCTTGCCAATCACATTCATATGGCAGGGGCTGTCCTTCTTGCATTTCCTAGTTTGTTCAAGAACTCTCCTCCCCTTCTGTTGTTGGCCTAGGCCAGGCTGGCAGAGCTTCTTCTCACCAAACATTTGCTAGGCACTATTTTCTTCTCTCAGCAGAGACACTGAAAACCTCCAGACACCAGATACTTCTTTCGATCCTCTTAGATGAAAGGGCGATGCAGCTTGTTTCCCTTTGGTGCTACCTCCTGTTGGAGGAATACCTGCACCATCCTTTCTACTCACCAGGAGCTAACTAAGGTTTATTCGAACAGTTCTTCATGGATCCTCAGCTCTCTGCTGGACTAAGGTATGATTTTAATAAAGAACTGGCCTGAGAGCCAACTCCTGGCATCAGACACCATGTGGCACTCAGAATCTGGAATAGCAACTCCCTTTCAACAGCTACGTCTTACTTAGAGGTCAATCTCACTTTTCTGGGATTTTATCTCTGGCTTATTACAAATAAGCTAGGCTGACTCCCAAAGGCTCCAGCTTGTATAATTTGCCCTTACAGTTAAGTTTAACAACTCTTCTTTTTTTGTACCATAACCCATAAAGTTGACTTTTTTATTCTCTGTTTTAAAATTTCTCTCATGAACTAATATTACTTCTACAACTTTATAATGTATTTTTAAGAGTAAATATTATGTGCATCGAAAACGCCAGTTTTATTTCATGACTTCATAGCCCAAGATGTTGAATCCTCAGCCAAGACTATTTACTTGAGCCAAAGATCAAGGTCTACAATTTACTTTATTTCAGGAAGGATATACAACATTTACAGGTATTTTAAATTTAATTAGAGACAACTAAAATTTAAGGCTTAGTTCATTTTTAAATGCCTCTAGTTTTGTTAGGTTGTCCTAACTTTTGCGTTTAAAGTGAAATAAAACACAGACAGTAAACAGAGGGGAGGGGGAAGTATCCTCATGGAGCATGCATAAAGGACACACGGACAAAACCAAAGGGATCGAGGGTGGGAGGTGGGGATGGGTGGGCAGGGGAGAGTGGTGGGGGAAAATGGAGACAACTATACTTGAACAGTAAAAAAAATACATAAAAAATAAAATAAAATGTAACTAAGACTATTGAGTACAAACTCTCAGCTTGACCCAGGCATCAAATAAATCCCTTTGAGGATTTCTTTCGAAATAAAGGAGAACATTTTCCATACCCACTACCATTATGCTTCCCACAAAACACATAAAGGATGTTTAAAGAAATGTTTCTAATTTTCAGAATGTCTCCTAAAAGTTGGTTTGGACAGGGAAAAGAGCTAGAGCTATAAATTTTTTAAAGGTGTTTATAGGCAAATACTAATTTGTTCTAAGTTTACATTTCATATATTGACATATACTGTAATATTTATACTTTAAACTATTTTTATGTGATCTAATATTTCTTTACCTGTATAATTTGATCTTAAAATTTTCTAAGAGCAAAGATTATGACCCTCTTTTGTTGTTTGTTTTTAAAACATCCTTTCTGGTGATTAGCTGTGCATTTGGTATTAAAAGTTATGAAATACATCAACTATCATAAATTCACTGACACTTATTATGTGTAATATTCCACAGTAAATGAGAGTCCTTTAAGGGAAAAACAAATTTAGTGCATCATTCAGAGAAAACGCTTTCATCGTGGCCCCTGGGAAGGTGTCTCTTTCATTGTAGACGTGTTCACTCATCAAGTTATTGCAACAGATACTGTGAACCACTCACTATGTGCCATGCACTGGGCGAACTTGGACAACGTCCTCATTTAGTTTAATGTATACTCACAAGCTAGCAATAAAAGCACCACAAAATAAATCTAAAATTAAAAGTCTATCAGTACCAAAAAGAAGATATAAGAGTTTATGATAGACTCAATCTAGTCAGGATGTCAGGATCCTAAAATCTGACAGGCAAGTGGGTTTAAACTTTGAAAATTGGAAAAATAAAGAATATTCAAGATCCAAAGAATCAAGAAGGAAAAAATGATGACTAAGAAGAACTAATGATGGCCAGCAAGGCTTAAACTGAGAGAAAAAATGGATCAGAATGCATGATGAAGCTGAGAAGACAGATAGACATATGACTATCCTAAACCATAATGAGTGCTTTGTCTTTATTCTGAGAGCAATAGCAACCCAATGAGGAGTTTTAATTGGGAAGTAGTTAGGGTGAGGAGCAATTGGAGAAAACATCTTAAAAGAATGTGGAGTTGGATTGGAGGGGTTCAAAGCAAATTTGGGTAGACCAGATAAAAAGCTTCTTGTAGGCCAGCTGAGAGATGGTGGTAGCTTAGACTATAGAGTGGTAATAAAGATACAGAAAGAGAAATGAATTTTGAGCTTATTTAGGAGATAAATTCACATAGTTTGGTGATGGATCAGATGCGGCAAGGAGACTGTTGAAGGAAAGGTAGATTTCAAAGATGAATTCAGATTTTTGGTTTACATAATGTAATAGATATTGGTGCCATTCACAGTGATAGGAAACCATCAAAGTTTAGATGAGAAAATCATAGTATTGTCATTGATGTATTGAATATACAGTGCATTTGAGACTTGTTGGTGGACATGTGAAATCAGCTATTGGATACATATAGCTGGATATCTGTAACTCAAGGAAAGGTCTCAGCTAGAGAGATAAATCTGTGGGGTCACCTGAGTTTAGGTGGTGAATGAAGCTGTGAGTATGAATGAGATTACCTATGAAAGACATCAACAGAAAAGAGAAAAGGACCAGTGACTGAGCCCTAAGCAGAAACAACATTAATTGGTCATGTTGAAGGAGATACATTTCTTAAGGGGACAGGAAAGAGACAGGACGTAGGAGAGTAATATATGTGGAAACCAAGGAAAATAGTATTACAAAAAAGGAGTGGCCGAGTAACGTTGAATGCTTTTTCAGAGTCATCTGAAATACTTCACACTGATCCGGAGAAGAAAGGAAAATAATTTCTGAAGAATTTCTGAGACAGAGAACCTAACCTATTTATGAATAATTTTTACCCAAGGAGATCTTAATAAGAGCTATTGTACCTATTTTCTCCACCACTAGTTCTAATCTTATCATCACTGGACTGTCCCAGAGAGAGAGTTCTTACATTAGTAATTCAATGTCTAATATATTTATCCAAGGATCACTTATGCTATCTAATTATTGTTAATTACACTTGCATAGATGATTAAAAACACACTGTTATTAATTTATCAAATGCATGGACATATCAAGATGAGAACTCTCAGGCAGAGAAAACATTTAAAAAATTTTTATTTTCAATTATAGTTGACATTTAATACTAGTTTCAGGTGTACAGTATAGTACTTAGACATTTATATAACTTACAAAGTGACCCACTAATAAGTCTCGCATCCATCTGATACCGTGTATAGTTATTACAATATTATTGACTATATTCCCTAAACTGTACTTTATTTCCCCATGACTATTTTGTAACTGCCAATTTGTACTTCTTAATCCCTTCCCCTTTTTTACTCAGTCCCCCAAGTCACCTCCCATCTGGAAACCATCAATTTGTTTTCTGTATCTATGAGTTTGCTTCTGTCTTGCTTGTTCATTTATTTTAGATTACACATATGAGTGAAATCATATGCTATTTGTCTTTTTATGTCCAATCTATTTAACTTAGCTCAATACCCTCTAGGTCCATCTATATTGTTAGAAATAGTAAGACTTCATTCAGGCAAAGAAAATTTTTACAAGACTTAAAAAATTTGCTTTAGTCGGAAAGTCTATTTATATTCTCAAAGTGTTTTAAAACTCTTTCCAAGCTTGGTTTTAACAAAATATTTATCTTTGACTCATTAAAACTGGCATAAATGTTTTATAATTTAAGAAAAACTTTAACTATATGCATACATTTGGAATTAAAGGGAGTTGAGCAAGAGAATGACTAGATCATGAGACTCTCACAGAGAAATGGTCTAGGAAGGGGAGAACCTGGCAAGTGGGAGACTAGATTGGAGGCTATTGGAATGGTCCACATGGGACATATTTCCTGCTCCAGACATCTATAATGAGAGAGGGAAAATGATAATTTCTGGGAATGGGCAGAAAAATTGAAATGATGCTGTGACTGAATCGATACAGAAGCGTAGATACGGGATTCAGCTACTGTTTGTTTAGCCCTGTTCCACCCGTAGTGTTTCCCTCACTTTGCAGAAGAGGAAACTCGGAGAGTTGGAATAATCTGCCTCCCACCTCAAACATTTATTTAATAAGTTGTAGACCTGGGATTTCTACTTAAAACTTCTGATTTCAAATGAAAGGCTTTTTCTAATATAAAGCCATAATAACCATCCAGCAAAAGAGCTGAAACAAAGAATAAGAAACTTCATGAAATTACAATGCCATAAATACATTTGATTGAGAACTTCATTTTAGATAAAAAAAAAAGTAGCTTCCACTAATGGTAACTTTTGTGTAGGGGACTAGGCTTCAATGGCAAATGAAGAGAGCGAGGAAGGTCCATCCTGGGCCACTGCTGTGGTCTGGGATGAACACCCTGAAAAAGCATACTCTCGGCTGAGTTAGGGTAGGTCACAGTGTTCACACTTTGCTGGTCCATGGTTTCCACAGTGAACTACCACACTGGACAAAGGAGACAGTGACTACAGATCAAATTATGCCCAAGCCCTCAAAGTTTTTTTTATCAAAGGAGTTCAGGGGAGAGAAATAAGAATAGTTTCTCATTTGCTCTTGTTTTTAAGTTGGAGAAAAAAGGTTGTCAAGGAGAAGGATAGACATCTTGCAGAGAAATAGAAAATGAGGCCTTTAGAGACCTTGTTTAGATACCCCAAAGAAATCAGCTCTAAATTTAGTCGGGATCACAGAAGACTTGGATGCATTTTATATTTTCGTTTCCAAAGTGTAAAAAATACTTAAAAGTGCGTATATAGACTGAACATAGATTTATTGCCAATGACTTTTGTAAGGCGGGTGGATTGAGGCTGCTAATGTAAGTTTATGGGTACAGCTGGTCCATTTAACGGCAGGTTTATAGGCACACCTCAAGAACTGCCCCGTGTCTGTGGAAGGTATGGTATCAAACAAACTCTGTTGGACATATGGGCCCATCTATGGGCAATGTACTATAAACCGACCCATAACTACTGCAGCTGTGATCATAAACCTTTTTAGAAAACAACTAAAAAAATCTGACTTAGAAATGTTTGCTGTGTTTTAAAATGGGAAAGTGGAACATACAAAGTGAGTGCCAATGCAATGGCTTGGGTGAAAATACCACGGGCTCAGGTTAAACCAACAAAACCGACTTCACTCTCACTCGGCATTGTTTTCATAAATCTCAATTGAAGGATCAATGGCAATTAATATTCTACTTTAAAAAGTCTAAGTGCCTGAGACCACTGGTATTCCACTAAACACCCGGTGTTCCTCAAGTAAGTCACCAGGATGTTGGTACTTACCAATAATGTTGATATAGTGTTTTATTACACAGGCATACCTTGAAAGATTTGTCTTCCATGTAATGAAGATACATTTCCAAGTCGAGACTTTTCATCTGTTAAGAGGGCATTTTGCCTTTCCTCTGACATTTTGAAATATTTATTTTCAAAACCACTTTATGGAAAAGACCACCAGTGGACTTTCTAAGTGCATTATAAAATCTTATAGAAATACTATAATTGTATTTTTTTACGAAATATTGGCACATGGATACAAGACTTTCTCTGTCCTGAGACCTGTCCATGGACCACATGAGGTAGTAAGAAAGCAAAGATTGCATTTAATTTATGGTAAATATAGCTGCCACCTAAATCTCCTTGAAGGCTAGAGCCACCTTACCCAATTTTGTACTTCCACAGTGCCTAAAGTCAAGACTTGCAGAGAAGGCCTTGTTGGCTGCTCAGCAGAATGAACAAAGATTTCATATTAAGAGAGTGCACACACAGAGAGGTTCTTTACTTGTGCAAAACCAACAAAATGTCACACCGCTTTTCCTTTTGAATTATGTTGACTAGTACTGGTTGGTGGTGTTGATACTTCTTTTCTATTCCCTATAAAAGAATATTTTAAGATTATTTTTTAATGTATATAAAACTACTTTGATCTATCTACTATTATTTGAGAAAAAGAAATACTAGTAGGAAATAATGTGTGTATGTGTCCATATACATGTGTGTGTGTATTCTTATTCTAAGACTGACCTGGTTTCTGTTTCTTTCTGACAAGTAACTAAATCTGTCGAATCTACTTCAGCACATTTTGAGTTGCATTGAAAACATTTGTGGTTAGTAATATCACTTTAGTTAAAGGAATCTGTCATTGACTTTACAGTGTACTGGTAATCATTCCTTTTTAAAAGGAGGAATATTTCTTACATTAGATCCAACTTCTTTATATTTACATCTTTATGTGATTTCCTTCATAGACTGGAAGAATGGCTAATGAAAAGACTTCTAAGTTTCCAATTGTCATATAAATAGACAGTTCATAGAATATTTCCAAAAGCTGATTTCTTATCCTTGTTGTAAAAGATGACATTTCTAGCCCTTGAACACAATAAATAGATGTCCCTCATCTTCCCATTTTCTTTAGGTGACTTTAAAAAAAAGGGTTTTTTTGGGGGAGCTTTCTTGAACATGGATGAGTAGAATTCATGGAGTACATTGCTACATATTATTTGGAGGTAAATGAATTTCTCAGTGACAAATACCTAATTAATTTGAAGATGACTTTCAAAACATTTGAAGAAAATGTAGATAACTGTCTGCTTACATGTTTTGAAAGGAATACTTACTTGAAAATATCCAGAGTCCAAGCCATCATCATATTAAAAATTGTCTCTAGTAAAATCAACCATATGAGTAAGATTAAAAAAAATAACAAATAGAGATTTACACATTTCACATTACTTTGACACATTTTATCTCATTTAGTGTTTACAGTAAGCCTTTGATATTGGCAGTTTAGCTATTGTTTCCTTTTTTTACAAAGGAAGAAACTAAGGCTCAACTGTATTTAGTTGTTTCCATAAGTGTCACCATTAGAGATTTACCTTGACCTTGAGCACAAATCTTAGGTTCCATGATAAAGCTACAATTAAAATTTACAAGTTATAGAAGAGGGTCAAAGAAATCCAATTGCACTCATACTTTTGATGGCATTATTGCTATTACATTGGAATGCTGAGAAGAGAGATTCCCGGATGGACCAGAACACAGGATAGGTACATTTATTGTAAGAGGGCTATTACAAATTTTTGCCATTTATAGTGCTGGCTCGGGAGGGCTGAGTGAAGTCACCCACTGGACAGCTGAAGGGCGGGGCTGACTGAGTACATGCGTGACTGGGTACAGGATGTCGACATGACAGGAGTCAAAACACAAACATCTCCATTTGACTGGAATCAGTTCTGTGCAGGTATCTACACCAACTAGAGGCAACTGTGAAAAATAACACTAATATGTCTTCTTTTATTTTTTATTTTTTTGTAGGATGTAGAAACCACATTAGAAAGAACTATTTTACTCAGCCACATCTGTTCAAGTACAACTGGGCATTTCAAAAATCTTGTTTAATGTGCCAGATATTCTCTGTTAGAGAATAGCTCAGCAAAACATTTCACAAAATACTGTAGAATTATCTTAGAGGCTAATCCATTTTCATTTTAATTTTTGGATTGTTCTGTGATAATAACATTAATTTATTTCATATTACAAGTTATAATTTAATCTTAGCTATTTTTAATAAGTTGATGTTTGTTCTTCTCCATGTGATAATACCTTGAGAAAATAATGTTAAGTAGTCTCATATATATTTTTTCCTCTTCAGTAACAAGGATTCTAAACTAAATCCTTGGAAATAGGGAGCCATAAACAATCTTATTTTAGCCCTGGCTGGTGTAGCTCAGTGGAATGAGCGCAGGCTGGGAACCAGAGGGTCCTGGTTCGATTCCCAGTCAGGGCACATGCCTGGGTTGTGGGCCAGGTCCCCATGAGGGCCATGTGAGAGGCAACCATACATTGCTGTTTCTCTCCCTCTCTCCCTCCCTTCCCCTCTCTCTAAAAATAAATAAAAAATTTAAAAAATCTTTTAAAAAAATCTTATTTTACTCAACCTACTTTTCTCTATTTTTTTCCTTGCCTGTCTTCTATTACATGTCAAGTTTTCTTTATTCTTTATTTTTTTTTCTGAACATAGTTTGGAATTCTTCCAGTGTGTTTCTACTTCATTAAAGATAAATCTTAAAATTTAACATACACAGTGTTCTTAAATACAATCTAAGGTTCTTAGAAATTTTCACTTTCCTCCTAGCCAAGAAAGAATCACTGGAGTACCTTCATTCCAATGAATGAAGCAGTAAGAGTTACAGAATTTTACTGACACCTCATTTTTATATTACAAAATTAATCATTTCAGGAATACACAGCCAAGTATTATTTCCTTCTTAAAATACATTTTAAAGAGTTTTCTGCAATGACATTCTTGTAAATGATAAACTGCCTTATTGTCTCAACATGGCTCTGTTTGACAACACTTTTTGTTTGTTTATTTGAGTTATTTTCACTCAGTACAATGAACTTGTTTTTTCATTTTCTTTTGACTTCATCGTTGCTCCAGGAATCCACTGTTAAACTAATTAAAATTTCTTTTCAGGTGATGGATATTTTCCCTTTTTGTGTGTATGTTGGCTGTTGTCATTTTATTTTTAATTTTTTAGCTTTATTTTTTTCTTTACCATGTATCGCCCTTATACTCCCTTTCCCCCCACCCCCGACAATCACCACATTGTGGTCCATGTCCATGTGTCCTTTTTCCTATTTTGCTCGATCTCTCCACCTCCTAACTCCACCCCCAGACCTGTTCTTTGTCTATGATTCTGCCGCTATTTTGCTTGTTAGTTCAGTTAGTTCAATTAGATTACACATATGAATGAAGTCATATATTTGTCTTTCTCTGATTGGCTTATTTCACTTAGCATAATGTTCTCCAGGTCCATTCATTCTATCCAAAAGGTAAAATTTTCTTCTTTTCTTTGGCCAAGTAGTATTCCATTGTGTAAATGTCCCATAGTTGTTTTATCCACTCATCTACTGATGGACTCTTGGGCTGCTTCCATAACTTGGCAATTGTAAATAATACTTCAATGAACATAGGGGTGCTTGTGTTCTTTCAAATCAGTGTTTTGGGTTTCTTTGAATTCCCAGAAGTGGAATCACTGGGCCATAAGGCGGTTCCATTTTTAATTTTTTGAGGTATCTCCATGCTGCTTTCCACAGTGGCTGCACCAGTCTGCATTCCCACCAAGAGTGCGAAGGGTTCCCCTTTCTGCACATTCTCACCAGCACTTGTTGTTTATTGATTTATTGATGATAGCCACTCTGACAGGTGTGAGATGGTATTTCATTGAAGTTTTAACTTGCAATTCTCTGATGATTGGTGAAGTTGAACATTTTTTCATATATTTATTGGCCATCTGTATGTCCTCTTCGGAGAAGTGTCTATTCAGGTCCTTTGCCCACTTTTTAACTGAGCTGTATGCTTTTTTTGGCGTTGAGTTTCAAGTTCTTTATAAATTTTGGATATTAACACTTTATCAGATCTAATGACAAATATGTTCTCCCATTAAGTGAATTGTATTTTTATTTTGTTCATGGTTTCCTTTGACATGAAAATCTTTTAGTTTGACGTAGTCCCATTTGTTTTTTTCCTTTTGTTTCCCTTGCCTGAGGAGATAGACCAGAAAAAATATTGCTATGAGAAATGTCCAAGATTTTACTGCCTATATTTTCTTCTAGGAGTTTTATGGTTTTTCGTCTAACATTTAAATCTTCAATCCACTTTCAATTTGTTCTTGTATGTGGGGTAAGGAAGTGCTCTATATTCATTTTTCTGCACATACCTGTCCAATTTTCCCAATAGCATTTGTTGAATAAACAATCTTTAGCCTATTGTATGTGTTTGCTTCCTCTGTCAAATATAATTGACTGTAAATGTGTGGGTTTATTTCTGGGGTCTCCATTCTGTTTCATTGATCTATGTGTCTGTTTTTATGCCAGTACAATGCTGTTTTGATTACTATGGCCTTATAGTATAGTTTCACATTAGGAGGCATGATTCCTCCAACTTTGTTCTTCTTTTTCAGGATCACTGTTGCTATGTTTTATGATTCCATATAAATTTTTGGAATCTGTGTTCTAGTTCTGTGAAATATGTCATTGGAATCTTGATAGGATTTGCTTTGAATATATTTATTGCTTTGGGTAGTATGGACACTTTAATGATGTTAATTCTTCCTATCCATGCATACAGTATGTGTTTTCACTTATTTGTATCTTCTTCAATTTCTGTTTTCAGTGTCTTATAATTTTCCTCCTTTTTTCTTAAAGATATTTTCTTTATCTGTGATGTTCTGTAAATTTGCTGCTCTTTGTTTAGGTATGGAATTATTGTTATTTATTATGCCTGGAACTCAATATTTCTTTAACTTGTGGATTCAAATCTTTATACATTTAAGAAAGTTATCTTTCAGTATTATCTTTCTCCTATTTTCTCTTTTTTCCCCTTCATCTGGAAGTTATGATTATGTTGTAACTTCTTTGTTCCTTGCCTTCTGATCTCATTTCGATTTTCTAACTTTTAATCCTATCTCTGCTATCTTTGGGTCAATTTCTCATTTCTCTTTCTTTTGAAATAAATATATCTTGCAGCTTCTAAATTTTCATTTTATTGGTGTCTATTATTTGACTCTTATTCAAGTCTGCCAAATTGTCTTTGATGATGACTTTAGGTTCTTGTATAGTTTCAATTTTCTTTTGATGTTTTGAATTTTTTTTAAATACTTATTTTGTATGCTCTGTCATATTGTCTCTATTATTCACATTATTGGAGTCTAAACTGCTATCTACTATGCCTTCTGAATCTTTTTCAAGGGGAATTATATCTCTGGATATTTTATAATTTTGAAATAAGTATCTTACACTTTAGCGCCTACAACATCAGCTCATGATCAAAATACTTTGGTGTTCAGTCCTCATTTTATTTCCAGCACTTAGGAAAACTTATTTTCTGTGTGTGTGTACAATTCAGCTATTTATTTAAAGAAAAGGTTTTATTTTTATTTTACCTTGAATTTCTAGGGATGGTTTACAAGCTGTTTTATACTTTGTTACATGTGGATAAAAGAGGCACAGGTTTGCTTCTTAAGGTAAGGCCTTAAGCAAAATGCATAAAACTGGGAAGAACTGAATCTTAGGTTATTGCATATTTTTCTGTTTGGTCTTCAGACTGCTGGATTCTAGAGATTATTATAGTCATTACTGAATCTCTAAGACAAAATAAAATAGAAGAAATTATCTCTAACATAAGAATTTGCTCAGAAATCCATAAAGTTAGTCTTCCTAGCAAGAAAAATAAACTAATCTAGTAATTTAGGGTAATTTGAAAAGCTGTGCCTCAATGCAAAATTTTATATGCCATCCATATGCTCATTCATTGTATTAATATAATTATTCCATTGGGTTTCATTTACAATTCTGAACTAGGTCAACTTTCATATTATTACTAAATGTTTATCCAGATTTTGGGGCTGTCCTGTTTCCTTTCTCATGTAAACCATAATCATTCTAAATCATTGAATTATTCCTTTAGAACATGTAAGATTCATTGTTTCTTTTAATTTTCTATTTCATGATTTATCAAGTTTCCCTTCCTCTGTGGTACATTTGAAATAAGACTATGAAACTACAAAGTTGACCCAGAAATGGGAGATTTGATTATTTCCTGCCTCTTTACATAAAACATTTATTTCAAGAGGAAAAAGTTTAGAAGGTTTTCTATAGTAGAATGGCTAATTTAATATACTCTTGGGTAGCAGTATTATTCGTGCCAAGAAATTATGAAAATTTTATAATCTACGGTCTTTGCTCTGGTGGCCCTTCACTAAACAGCAAAATAACGTTGAAATCACCAAAACATATGGTCTATGAATCATTGTAAGAGCATGTACAATATGAAAACATATAGTAGGTATAGGTATGTGAATGCATATATATGAATAGTTACTAATAATACAATTATATTTAAACTATCAGTGTAAATCACAGAAATGTTCATGAAACAAGTATTCATATAATTTAGATTTATATACAAAGTGATTTTATACATAAATGGCTATGAAGGGAAAATTATTCATTTTTGTATATCTAGTAAAGCTAAGTATTCCAATTTCATTTGTACTTTAATGAAACAAAATGTACAAAATGTACATTTGTACAAAATGTCAATTTGTACAAAATGAACTTGGTGAAAATTAAATTTTAATGGATCGTTATTACTGTGTTGGTCTTATCTATTTTTTAATTCAAAATTTTTAGTATTTCCACTGATTTTGCTAAGCTCTTGGGGAGCTATTATGATTTGAAAATAAATGAATGGCAACAGCAAAAAAAAACAAGTGGAGATTTAACTTTCTATTGCAGCCAAACAAGGAACAAAACCAAGCAATTGAGTAAGAGAACATATTTTTCAAGTCTCAAGAGTCTTGCCTTAAAGACTAGAAAAAAGTCCATTTTCTGAGCCTTAGACTTGATAAAGATTCCTAGGACTGGGAGAGTAGTAAGAGACAATCAGTAAAATGTGGCTGAGGTCATGTCTCCCACTTCCAGGTCTGGTGCATAGAGACATTCTACTTGACTCCCCATTTTCTTGCTTCTCTGGTCTTCTGGTAAGATGAAAATGATCAGCCAATCATCCACAAAATGGAAAAATGCACAATACTTGAGAAACCACACAGACAGCTTCCCACTTACCAAGGTACACTTATGGACTTACACAGGTCAGTAGTAGTTCGATGGATTTAACCCACTGAGATTTGAGAGTTTGTTATATTACCTAGAACTATACAGCAAAAAGATGTTAAAACAAGTATCCCAAAGATATATGTATCTATCAAACAGAGGAACTTATTTGAAAGATAGCAAATTATAAGTTGCATATAAAAATAATTTATTTTAATGATTGTTCAGCTCTTGTTAAAAGCTAAAATAAAACATGTACATTAAATATCTTAGCTTTGAAGAATAAAGGACTTCTTAGAACAAAATTTTAAGGTAGGAAATCCAAAGAAGTTAATCTAGGAAATGGCAAATGCTCAATAACTACTTACTGAATAAGCTCTCCAGTAACTGGATTGGATCCTGTTACGTGTTATCAGTCAGGGGGAAGGCACTGTACATTGTATTCGTTATCTATTGCTGCCTTGCAAATTATCCCCAACTAAGCAGCTTAAGACAACCAACATTTATTATCTCACCAGTTTCTGAGTTTTGCTGGTGGTTCTCACTTCAGGTGGCTCTTTCCATGAGGCTGCAGTCAAGGTGTTGCCTGGGTTCACCGGCATCTAAACGTTCAGCTGGGACTGGAGGATCTGCTGTCAAGCTTCATGGTGGCTGGCAGTTCTGAACTCCTCAACATGTGAATCTCTGTCTCTCTCGTGTCACAGGGCTGCCTAAGAGTCTAAGTGTCCTCATGATATGGCAGCTAGATTCCCTTACAGCAAGTAAGAAGAGAGAGAGAGGGGGAGAGATACTGAGAAGGAAGCCTCAGTCTTTCATCCCCTGATATGGGAAGAGGCATACTTTCTTTCTACCATATTCTGTTAGACACGTAGACCAGCCCTGATTCAAAGTGGGAGGGGGATATACAAGGATAAAATTATGGCAAGGAGACAGACATCACGGAGGGCCCTTTTGAAGGCTGACTGAAATGGACATATAACTTCTAAGACATTTCTGAATGTATCACTAGTGTTACAAAAATATCACTATCAATTATCACTACTGTTACAAAAATATTGAGTGAAAATGAATGTTTATTACTTTATTAAAAAGAAATGCATGCTCGTTGTTCAGCAAAGTTTTTGAGTAATACAGTTGTGTATGAAAACCGTGGAAGACTTCCTGCGGTACTCTCCTTTATTCTACCTGCCTTTATTTGTTTTATTTTCTTTCATCTAGAGGTATATTACTCTAAAAGAGTCTTGAACTGATACAAAAATCTCAGAGAAATATTTTTTTGAGAACACTTAAAACTGAATTCTAGGCTACTTGTATTCTTAGAAGTCAAGGGTTATGTTTTAATCTCTGTTGCTATTCCAGATCACTTAACACAGGGTTTACAAATGGTAAGAACTCACTGAATATTTGTTGATTTGAAATGAATTTAATTCACAGGAAAACATGTATTTTCAGTATAGAAAAAAATAACATGGGCCTTTTTAATAAGATTTAAAACATAAAACTGGTTTTCAATAAATCCATTAAATAATTGGAAATAAAGAAATCCAGACCCTAAGATACAGCGCATGGCCTCATTTAAATGATGCTAAATTAGCTGAAACGTAGGTACTGTAGCTCCCTAAGGACTTTCAAAGATTTTTGGCTTGAATACAAAGCTCACAAATACTATCAGCTGGGGACCCAGGGCATGTTTTCCAAAGGGTTGCCTGGTTCCCTATTCATGTAAAACTTTGTTTATCCAAAAGCTTCATATGTATATTACCCTACCCTATCCACTTTTCTAGCATCTAATAACAGAGCGATCTACCACAAACTTAGTGTTAGTTAACACAATTCTAACAATCTCTTAAATAGCCCCCTAAATATTAGTAAACTGTATTTTTTTTACCTTAACCAAGCACAGTCCACAATATCACATTTTATATATGGAATATCTTTCTGGTAAAAGCTGGAACTGAACTGTGTCAATTATGTCCAGTTTGTTGGTGTAACTATTCATAACTAATAAATGCACATGCTGCAATAAAAATATTTTTCATAACAATAGGCATTTGCAAGCTTTTATTTTATAATAGGGACAAATCTATTAATTTATTTTAATATTTACCCTGAAGAAACAAATGTAAAGCAAAAGCACTTTTACATTATTCTGGTTTTCAGAGACATTTGACGGAGGAGTAATTTGTTGCTTAGGCGTGGATCTCTTGTTTCCTAAAAATCTTTCATACTTTTTAAGTAAAGGTGTATGTAGCATAGATTCACCAAATAATCAACTTCAGTGTGGAATAGTTTGGTGGAACATCTGCTGAGAGGTAGTCTTAGCAGTTGAAAAAATTTTCCTATGTTACAGAGGTTCTTTTATTTATTTTTTATCACAAAGTTTTCGTGATTAGCATGTAATTTGTATTTTCTTTATTACCATTATTATTCTTTCGTACATAGAATGGTCATTTTTCTCATCTTGCTTCCCAATGCAACCCTGATTTTTTCCCCATGTATTTGGCGATGCTGCACTTAGGGCATAGAGGTCCCTTGTCCAATTCAGGGGATAAACATGACTGCTCAAAGCCAATTCTTGCAATTCATTCTTCATTGTCAGTGAATATTTACAAGTGAATATGTGATCCATTTCTGGCTAATGGGACACAAGGCTAAATACGTCACAGGGTTTCTAGGCATCCTCCCTAATAAGAAGAGATATGTGCAAGAAATAACTTCCTTTATATTTTTGCCTTTGGATGTTATACTGCGAAGTTACAACTGACGTTGCTGCAGCCAACTTATGACCTTGAGAGGAAACCAAATTCTCTTCCAGCATTCTCACCTTGTTAAGTTACCGAACTAACCAATCATGAAACCATCCACTTCTTGACTTCTTATTTTGTGAAGCATACAAAAAAATTATTTGACCTTCACCGTTTGCACCCAAAAATATCTGTATCATTTAAGAGGCTCATGTTTATGCGGTTGATTTATTAATTTATGCCCTTATTAGTAGCATTTTGTTTTCATAAATGTTAGTAATGGCAACTGTCTATAACGCTTGATATTATCTTAAAACTTTTCTGGGTTTATAAAGTAGGCAACGTCATCTCCATATTATTGAGACCAAAAGAGAGGCTTACAGAGTAGCTACATCAGGTCACACGACTGGTAAACAATAGAGCTGATATTGGATTCTCCCCGTAATCATTTCTCTTCCAAGACCGCTCTTCGCTATGGTGCGGCACCGCTTCTCTGGGGGAGCACGGCGCTGCACAGTAGCACCTCGCCATTCCAAGTCTTTGTGCGCTTAGCTCGTTTCTCATAGTCATCATTCTCAATGTCTTCCTAAATTTTATTTTCCAATGTTATTAAGAAAAATTTCAAACATACGGAAAGTTGAAATAATTTTATATGAACCACTATATACCTACCACCTAAGTTCTACCATTAATATACTTGCTTGATCAGACATCATGTTTTATCACCACTAAATGATTTTTCTTTTGCTTTCTTTTCTTTAATTCTTAGTAGTTTTTTAACTACTGAATTGCACATTTCATTAACAACGGATATGATGGTCCCTTGAATGCTAATTTAGTTTTCTAAGATCTGGGTGTTTCGAGTAGTTATTTTGAGTAAGTGATAACTCTCCTTTAATACTATTTGGCTGCAAGATAAAATAACAGAATTGTGCGTTAGTAGCATTATCACTAATATATTAAAATAATCATTATGGTAACCAGTTCAGGTCTGAATCTGTTTGGTTCAGCACAGAGAGGTGTCATGTGATGTTGCTGTAATTGACGAGGACTGCCTTTCATTTTCCAGCTGTATTTAAACATAGTACATAATGGTGTAACCAAACAGTCATTGAAATAGAAACATGGCTTATTTATTCTTACACTGCTATTGTCATATTTCTATTCAGAGTGCTCCTGCATGTCTTTTCTTACTTTAAATGTCTGCAGAGTTTGCTCTCTTGATTCACCAGTGAGAAGGCTGTCTGTGTGCTTCTGTGTGAGGCTGCGTGGGTGCTTGTGAGTGAAGCCACAGTCCTCTGTTTGAGGTTCCCCTGTGCCCCCTGCCATGTGTTTCTGTTTCTGAACCTCTGGCCAGACTCACTTAGGCCAACGGAATAATTCAGCAAAGTTCTTTAATTCAGTTCTAACAGTCCAACTGGGAAATATAAAAGAAACCAGGTTTGTAGTGTGGGTCTCTAGCCTCTCCTTTTGCTATTTCCATAGCCTCTAACTCTTCAGCTGCTTATAGCTAAAAGCTTTGGGTAAGCAAGTAGTGGTATTTTAAAAATTTATTTTTAACTCCTATCTTCATATGAGCAAAAATGATGGGGTTCTTTGGGGGGAGAATTAAATACATATTCCATATAATAAAGAAAAATGAATGTATATCACAACTATTTGATGCACAAAGTATTATTATTTGGCTTTTTAAAATTTAGTTTTTGCTATCTTTTTTCCTAAGAAAAAGCATTGCCATTGTTTAATTGTTTCGTGGTTCCTTTACTTGATATTAGTCCATTTCTTTTTGTACCTTTTGTCCACATAATACAAATATTTTATTGTCATTTTCTTTCCTTAAAATGCATTTTCTGGCCATTTTCTTGGTTATTGCTAATTTTTCATTTTTTAAAATAAATACTTGTATTTGTTGAAATCTTCCTTTCTACGAGTCGGGAAAAGATGAAATGGCCACAGAGTCTGTCTTCAGGCAACTTTTACCTAACAACATGCATAACTCCTTTCTATTTTGTCTTCTTATTTATCTAATTTTATATAGAATTCTTCCTATCCTCCCCCTCTCCCTCAGAACTATATAATTTTTTTTTCTTCTCAACTATTTAATCCATTGTTGGAAATAGGATTTATGTATTAAATTCTACTTTAAACACCAAACATTTAATTAATACTTTAAGAAACAAAACCTACTTTGCAATAAGTCCTGCAAACAAAAAGTGGAAAAAACATTTTGGTAAAGAATGTTTTTAAAGAAATATTACTATGGTCCTTCACAGCCTTTCTTAGAAGTGGGTTATGAGACAATCACACATTTTCAAGGCCTAATAAAAATGCTAACGCTGCTAGGAAGTGAAACAATGTATTATTATGAATGTTCACAACATCCTTCAAGTTGCTTTGACTACAAAGAAGTGAATCTGCCTGGTGTAATGGAAAGAGCATACTTGCAGCTGCTCAGAAACAGGTGTGACCACCACTTCTGCCTTCTTGGGTCACTTCTTTGGGCATCTGCACTTATCTTGGAGAAATTCATCTTCTTCAGTTCTATCCAGTGCAGGTTCTTTCTCCTCTTTCAGTTGTCTGTTCAAATGTCTCATCTTTAATCAGATCTCTTCTGTCTTCAATAGTCCTTGCTCTGCCTCTCAGCCCCTGACCCATCCCACGAGTTACCATCTCACTGAGAACGACTATGAGGGAAAGGAGCAGAGTGAACTAAGAGTAACAGGAAGGGGGGAGCACTAGGCTTATTATTTGTCATCTGTCTCTGTCAAAGGAATGTGACCTCCATGGAAGAAGAGACCTTTATTTTCTCATTCAAGGCGGTACCCACCTACAATAGTGCCTGGCACATAAAAACTGTGCTGTTATTACTGTTGTTATTTTTAACTTCATGCTCAGGGATACACTCTGCTCTCCTACTTTACAAAACAGTACAGTACATGGACTTCTCACGTTTTATCACAGGGTGGACTCAAAGCCACGCGGTAACATATACTGTCTTCGGGTTTAGACAATTGTTTTGTTAGGTTTAGTTGATTACCCATTTCACTGGGATGGAGCCAATGAGCATAATAGTGCTGGCAGGTATTTGCTAGTACTACAGCCTGATTTCCTCTTGCTGTTCACCACTGCCAGCTTCTAAACAGGGAGACACCTGAGCCTTTTGTGTGCCACATGACAGTCTTGTGTTTTTTTTCACAGGTGTTAAAACAAAACAGGGATAAGCAGATTTTGTAATCCTGTGTGGTGTGAGCCAAGCAGAAGCCGCACAACTTGTTTTTTATGGCACAGTTCATAGTGGCTGGCCAAGAATTAAGAACGTCACTGAGGACACACTGCATTTCCATTTATGTGGCTAGATCTGTGGCCAAAAAATTGTTTAAAGTGAGTGATGGCCCTGGCTGGGTAGTTCAGTTGGTTAGAGCATCAGCCCAAAATGCTAAGGTTGTAGGTTCGAATTGTGGTTAGGACACACACATGAAGCAACTAATGACTACATAAATGAGTGGAACAGCAAATCAATGTTTCTCTCACTCTCTCTCTCTCTAAAATCAATATATTAAAAAATAAAAGAAAGTGAGTGATGGAAAAGAATATTTTGAATTATTCTAGATCTTCAGCTTTATACCAGTGACAATAGGGCCAGTTAAGGATTTAAAATAATGATAGTCTTTGCAATAGTCAACATAATTTGTTAATGGAACCAAACTTCAGGTATAAAAACCTTAGAGTCAAATAGTCCTTTCATGGTCCCATTTGCAGTGTTTCTGTAAAAATTTATTTTTAGACTACTCTTTTTATAAGTTAATATTTTCAACAATTGGCAGGAAATTCACTTTTATGTACTTGCTTTAGTTTCATTGCCTTATTTCTTTTAGACTGAGAGATAACCTACTATACATAGTTAGTTTTTCAAATTATTTTAATCCTCACCCGAGGATAAACTTATTGATTTGAGAGAGAGAGAGAGAGAGAGTGTGGGAGAAAGAAAGATATCAATCGGTTGCCTCCAATTTGCACTTGGACCAGGTATTAAAGCTGCAACCTTTGGTGTGTGCCCTGACTGGGTATTGAAATTGCAACAACTAAGCCACCCAGCCAGGACACATAGTTAGTTTTTAAATGTTAAAAATAAATTATAAAATTATCTTTATAATTTTGTAGGCATTGCTTACAAAATTCAAAAACTTTATGCAGGATTTGACATCACATAGGATCAGAAATACTGATTTATAGAACCCTCATTGTCTTTTATGTATTATTTCAGTGCTGTCTCGTATATGTATATATAGATATATATAAAATTCATGTGAAATACATATTAAATGTGTATAAATATATGCATATTTGAAATATATAACACTATATTTTTACCATAATCTAGTACAATACATTGCAAATGAGTACATTGAATCTCAGAGTATTATAGTAATTTGCTCAGTGTCACACAGCTAATAAATCACAGCACAAAAAAACAAACATTTCGTCTGACTTCCCGATACCTGCCATATTCACCGTACCAAGTAGAAGATTAAAAACCTCAAAATTCTTTTAAACAAAGCACTTGAATGTAGTTGCTAAAACAAATGATAGCAAGCCAAATTTATGTAATAATGTGAGGTTCGAAATGGAATCCTGAGTAGTGTTTAAGGGAATGTTTTATGAAGCCAAAGTGAGAAGTTTCAATGAGTACAGACAAGGCCAAGACAACTTGATGCCTAATGATGATGGTTGTATTACTGGCAATTTAGTAAAATTTTCTTTGGAGCTGCATCAAATTACAATTTAAAAACAGAGTCCAAGCTTTGATCTATTTTCTTGAATCTAGAGAAATGTAGATGCACAAAAGGAAGCTCTGGCCTGGAGACCTCGCGGAGGAGAGCCTATGAGGCAAAAAATCCATCGCCCCCTTTCCCACTGCCCATCAGCATCCCAGTGTTCCGGGAGCACGGGACCTGGGATGGATCAGACCAGTTAATTTTAGCAATAGTTATGTGGAGTTTATTCACTTCCCTGCTGTTAGTCCCTTGGGCAACCATTCTTTCCTGCCTTATTCTTACAAGTTAAAACAAACCCACTTCAGTCCCTCAGAGTCTCTTCATCTTAATCTCACTATTATTCTAACCTTCCCCCAACATCAGCACCACTGAAACATGCACACACATACACACAGAATTAGAACAAATTAACTTTGTTTCTATTCTTTATTATTATTGATCATAGTGGAATTTTATATTTTATTTTTTTAACATGAAGCAAATTTCTTCTGCTAATTAAGGTTATGGAATGCGAACGTGTAGATTGTTTGCTTGCCCAGGGAGAATTTTGATGGTTAAGAAATAAAACCGGTCATTCAGTGGGAGGGGAGTGACAATGCCCTCAGATACTTCTTCTGAAGATATTCACTTGTGCCTGGCCAGTTTCAGCTATGGTGACTTTGTTTTTGAAATGATGTATGCTCCATACACAATAATTTCCAAATCCAAAAACACGATCTTTGGAAAGTTATGACTTCCAGGACTACAGTTGAAACAATGCCAATTCTTAAGTTTTGTAAATTGGGCTCTAAGTGTGAAATCCTTCCAGCTGTTAAATGTATCTCATGTCAAACTATATTCACAGTTTTTCAGAATATTTACTTCTATTTAAGACTACTGGAAAAAATATATATATAAGCTAACATGTAAACATTCTTTTAAATTCTTAAAGATTATGAGAAAAGCATATATACAAGTAGGTGTATATAGATCATAGCTTGGGATGGTTTGGGGAATTTTTTTTTCTGGGTGGCTTTTTTAGTTTTCATAATAGCTCTTCAAAAACAGAATGAACTATAACCTATAACCTGCCCACTTCATTATTTTAAAAGCTCCAGGCAATTGCACCTCAGGAAGTGAATTACACTCTTTGTTTACAGGCTGTGACTTTCAGAGACTGACACTTTTCCCTGCTGATACAACAGCTGTGCAGAGCTGATGAGTCATTGGACGGAGGCAATGCTCTCTCACCCTCCTTTTCAGCCTCAGGTAATTCATTCTGAAGAGAGCCCAGTCACACACTCCAATTTGTAGAATGTAACTTGTTCACAGTTCAGATTCTCAAAGTTTCTTTACTCTTGAGGAATGTAAACTTTAATCTGTATTGGTAAGAAGTAGAAACTTTATAGTTCTTTGCTTTCCTTAAAATCTTTGATTTTTAATAATAATTTCTATTCATTCAGACTTCCATAGTGGAATACCACAAATTAAAGTACCCCCCTAAACACGGGGGTGTCCAACCTTTTAGCATCTCTGGGCCACAGTGGAAGAAGAGTGTCTTAGGCCACAGATTAAATACATTGTGACATATAATCACAATCAACAATCTCATAATGTTTTAAGTAAATTTATGATTTGTGTTGGGCCACATTCATAGTCAGCCCAGGCTGCACACAGCCTGCGGGCTGCAGGTTGGCCCCTGCTGCAAGAATGTAAGGTAATTTTTTCCACTTCACCAGACACAAAGAAGGGAAAGCATAGTGAATGGAAATTCACCAGTCACCTGCCTTGTGGATGTCTTACTAGCCTGTTTTGAAGGAATCTGTCAAGCTTATAGAAGTTGAGACATGCAAGTCCTTAAAATCATTAACCAATTTCTTTTATCTTGTCCTTATTTTTATCCAAGTCACAACAGTTGTGAATTGTGAAAATTAATAAAGGGAAACCTCGTTGAATGGCATAGGAGGCTAGAAGAGGGCACTCTCAGGCCCTGCAACTCAAGTTCAATAACCCCAAACAGGGAGAGATGCATCCTGCACCTCCACAATGTTTTGGAGGAGAACAGTGTTTTCTCCTTATTACCCCGGCAAGAGAAAGGAAGATTTTCTCTTTGCCTGACAACAGCTCAGCCAATGAGAGACTGTCACAGCTCAGTCAGTAAAAAACCACCACACTTTGAACTACCAGTTTCTTTCTAAGGACTCTTTGTTTGTAACACCTCCCAACTAACCCTTTTCCTTTATAAAAGAATAGTTCCTCTCCTCTATATTTCAGACTTGCTTATGGTTTTGCCATAGTTTGTGTGTCTTGAATTGCATTCTCTTTTGTTGTTCCTAAGTAAATCTCTTTTTGCTGGTAAAATAACTGTTTTTTTGGTTCAACAGAAGATGTAAAACACTAACAAAAAAGTACTATGAAAGAATAGAAAAGCTATTATACCTTTTATTGGCATATCAAATCTTGATTTATTTCTTTTTAAGCTTACATCTCAGTTCTGTGATGTCTGTGAAATTGTCCTTTTGCCTGTTGTACCACTTAGTGGCCATTAGGAAACAGTATCAGTGGGGATAGGTGAGATGCCAAGACTAGGCCTTTGCTCCTTTTTGGAGGATAGTGTGTATTGGCTATAAAAGTAAGATGTGCTCCTGTGCTCCTACTTTTAATTTATAATTATAAACAAAAATAATCATCCATGGTCTTATCATCATTAATATTTTAACATTTCACTATTATCTTTTTGATACATTTTTACAACAGAAATTTTGTTACCTTTAAAAATTAGGGGAGATTGTCTTATAAACATGGAGATTTGAAATAACATGGTAAAGTATTGATATTATGTATAAGTGTAGATTTTGAGTTCTGCAATTCATCATGTTAGCACATATAATTCAGACTTTGGGCACTATCCAATACTCTTTCATTCATGCACTTAGACGGTTGGGTGTACAATATAGTCACAGAGTTTTTCATATTGTTATAATAGATTTGTAATGAGCTTTGATTAGCAAAACTATGTGGAGACCTCCATTAAAAGTATCTCCTTATTTGCATTTATTTTGATATTAGGTCATTAGCTTCTTTACAAACACAGAAAAGCAAAATTACAGCAGGCTGTCTAACATATTAATTTGCATGTGATAATAACACATTTTTTCATTTATTTATCATTCATTTAACAAATACTTTCTGAAAGCTTACCCTGTGCCAGGGACTATGCTAGGAGCTTAAAATAAATAGGGAATAAATTCCTCCAACCTTGTCCTTGGGGAACTTCCCTGCTAGTGAATTCTTTATTTCTATTCCCCAAGCTACTTTAAATAATAGAAATTTTTATTAGCTTTTCAGTAACTCTGAGTCCAAGAGTCACAAAGCACAAAAGATCTAATCCAAATGGCACTATGTGAACCAGTGTCATATAGTAAGCTAACAATTCTGCCTGGATAGTTGCCAACTTTTATTTTACTTTAAAAGTTATTAATTAAAATCTATTTTAAGAAGACAATTTTACATCAGTGTGGGCATCAAAGATAGCAGTTGGAATGTTGAGTTTTGAATAATAACACTGAAGTGTTTCAGAGACTAAAAACTGAAAAGTCCACTAAATTAGTACATTCACTGTTTGGTCTTGTATATGTTTGAAAGGTCCTGATCTCTGATAGGTCCCCTGGGAACAAAGAGACTGTAAGGGCTACGGAACTCTGCTCTCAACAGGAAGGTGATTTGTACATGAGGGTTCCATTGGAAACCCCATATAATGAATTTCCTCCCCAAGTGTGTTTTTTCTTCCTAGGCATGCCAAAAAGTGGATAAACACAAACCAGATCCAGTGGGATGGCTATTCCCTTATAATTTACCTTCCCTGGTCCAAAGATGCCCACAACATAATGCTTGGAACCTGTGACTATGTGATGTTAAGTAGCAAACAAGATTTTCAGATGCAGTTAGGGAGAGAGATTGTCCTGGGTTATCCAAGTGGGCTCAATTCACATTAGACCTTAAAACCAGAGAACTTTCTCTGGCTAGACAGGACAGATGAAGCAGAAGGAGAGGTCAAAGAGACTTGAAGGATGAATAAACTCCCCAAGTTTCTGGCTTTAAAGGTGAAAGAGGCCATAAACCAAGAAATATAGGCAGCCTCTAAAAACTGAGACTGACCTACAACAGCCATCAAGAAAGTGGGACTTCAACTCTACAGCTGCAGACAACTAAATTCTGCCAAGAACTGAGTAAGTCTGGAAGAGGCCCCTACAGAGCCTCCAGGTAAGAGCCAACCTGGTAGATTTCTTGAGTTTGATCTTGTGAGACCCAGAACAGAAAGTCAACGTAGTAAGTTTGAGTTTTAAGCCACTAAATTTGTGGTAATTTCTTATAGGAGCAACAGACAATGAGTACACCTCCAACTGCAATTTAATCAGTCAACACTAGGTCTTCAGTCATGTTTTTGTTTGAAATAAATACATAAATGATCATACCCTGGGTTTTTTTGTATTACCATTTATATTTTGTCATAAGTCATCTTTCTGATAATTTGACATTTAGGTATTCTCTTGTATTTCCTAAATGCTTTGCTTTACATTTTTAAATTTATTTTATTAATTATTTTCCAAATATGGAAATAATGAGTGCTTGAAGATGTTGCTCAGTGTTTCTTCCAGGCCAGACCCCTCCCATTTGTAGCATGGAGGTTCATTCACAATGGTGCAGCTGCTTGGGGCCACCTGAGGTGTCCCAAAAGCCCTTGCCAGCAAAGAACCAAAGGTGCTAAAAGGTTTATATACAGAAAGCCTGGGTGAGAAGTCCACAGTCACTGAGCAGCCCTAATGCATCAGGTTGGATTCCATCTTTATCACCTAGAGCTTCCTTAAGTGGATGACAGGTAGAGTTTAAACCAGAAAACCTAGGCATCAAGAAAGTGGAGTTGACTAACAATTCAGAGCAAGTCAGGCAAACCAGAGAAGAGCATTATCTTTATCCATCTTCAGCCCAACAGTAAACCCAAGAACAGCATGTATGCCATTTCATCTGTAAAATCGGTATGATTTTACAATAAGCTCTAAACCATCTTCTGAAAGACTGCTAAATACAGTGCCAAGGACATACTGCATGCTTAACTCTCTCACCTTTCTACTCATTTGATAGCCATGATTCTAGAAACCTGATTTTAAAACAATTACCTTGGCTTCCAGGGAATAATTACTTTAATGATCTTTTAAATGGTTTCCCCATAAGATCTGACCTTGCTGTAAATTTTTTACTGCCTCTTTATATGGTGAGAGGGGATTAGGCAGACACTGTTCTTGAGTCTTTACTAAGCTAAAGTAAAGTGGCCAATAGGTGGCCTAAAAATTATGGGGAAATATTTAAGGAGGAAATTAAAATTTAATATTTTCAGAACCTACAAAAATAACCAAAGTGAATGGTAAAAAACAAATGTATTATGTCAAATTAACAGTAGAGGGAACCAGAAAACATTAATTTTCCCATTAGGACTTAGATTGTGGAGCTATTATCATTTACTAATTATACATATTTAAGAATAATTTTTGATATGTATAAAGTTGGAAACCATATTAATAAAAGAAATGGTGGAACTATATAAATTTTTTAGCAAACATTTTTCTTGTGTTACTCTTAGAAAGATTTTTTTGGTACCTCAAAGTCGTGATTTGCACTGACCATAGATCTGTGGTCAGAGGGGAGAAGAAGGGAAGGGAAGGGAAGGGAGGGGAAGGGAAGGGAGGGAAAGGGAAGAAAGGAGGGAGGGAGGGAGGAGGAAGGAAGAAAGGAAGAAAGGAAGGCAAAGTAAGTAAGTAACTAAATGAATTGACATATCACAGAAGCGGAGACACAACTGACTAATGAGATAAGAGTTCACATCCATCAGATTAAATGAACTAGAAAATTACATGATACTCAGTTTTGGTAAAAATATGGGGAAGTAGAACTTTCATATACTGCAAGTGGAATGTAGAGTAGCCAGTCTAGATAGCAATCTGACAGCACTTGGTAAAACCAGTATGTTCCCTGTGAACCATCAATACCACTCTTGAGCATTTCTCTAGCACGTGCTCATGTGCAGGCATGTTTGAAGATGTTTGTCACAGTGTTGTTGTTAAGAAAAAGGGAACTGGAAGCTACCTGAAGGTCCCAAAACTAGGAAAATAGACAAGTGGTAGGTGTGCTTGTAACAATATTCAGCAATAATAAGAAACAACAGATTAATAGTATCAATGTGGATATATCTTAAAATCATATACTTGAGAGAATAAAACTATTGAGAACTATAGATTGAGAACTATTATGTAATGCCATTTATATAATGTAAGGCCAAGCACATGCAATAGCTCAATAATACTGTATTTTATGGGATCTTTACATAGCCAAAGACATATATCAAAACTTTAAAGAGTGTGCCAAGGAGGGAAATAGCAGTGGGAAAATGGAATAAAGAGTGAAAAAACAAAATGAGAGGGGACTTGTACAGAGCAATGATAGTGGGTGCTGTGTACTAGAGAGTGAGAATGACTGGATCACCAGCATGTCATGTCCAAAGAAGAGCTGGGCGTAGGACAAATAGGAACACATTTTCAATTAGCAGGTTTTATTACAATTATATCACTCTCAGCCCGTTGCCTTGTCTTCTGTCTTCATGTTTCCAATAGTGTACAAACTCTAGGAATTCATCAGAACTAAAACCGTTACACTAGAGGGCCCTGGATTAGTTTCCTTTTTTCACAACTGATCATGACAAATTTATCAGCTAAAAACAATACACATTTATTATAACACAGTTTTCACAGGTTAGGAGCCTGGCCATAGCTTTGGCTGGATCTCACTAGGCTAAAATCAAGACGTCAGTCATGGCTATGATTTTGTCTAAGGCCCAGGATTCTCTTCCAGACTCACTAGTTGTTGGCAGAATTCAGTTCCTTGTTGCAAAGGACCAAAGCCCTCAGCTCCTGGGGGCCATCTGCCATTTTCTGCCATAAGATCCTCTGTAGTGCATGACAGTTGACTCTTTGAAGGCCAACAGAAACTTGTCTGCTGCTGCTTACTTCTCTTTTAAAGGGCTCGCCTGATAAATCAGGTCCATCCAAGGTAATCTCTCTTCTAATTAACTCAGAGTCAGCTAATTAAGGACCTTAATTCATCTACAAAATCCCTTTACCTTTGCATCATAACCTAATCACATAAATTATATCCCTTTGAGATAGTACGACAAATAGTCACTCATATATGGGATAAATAATAATGACATATTTACTATGTGTCGAAACCCACAAAATAGTTCAGGGTGAGGAAGATAAAGGGTTAATAAAATACAGTACACTGCCATAAGGAGCTCCCAGTCTAGTGGTGAAGAGAGATATGTGCCCATTTAATTAAAATGAAATGAAATAAAAATATGGTGGAAAAAGTGGTAAGAATTTGGATTCTGGCATACAGTTACTTAAGTTCAAATCCTGGCACCATCTCTGAGTAACCGTATGACTTTGGAAAAGGGCCTAACTTTGTTATGGAAAAGAAGAAAGGGAGAGAAGGGAGAAGGAGAGAAATGAGGGGGTAATGGGAAAAACTGACAGAAGTTTTGTGAAGGTAAAATGAGTTAATAGATGTAAAATGTTTAGAACAGCTCCAGACACATCTCAGCTCTGAGAGCAAAGGTAACGATAGATCTGTGGGAGCACAGAAAAGGCAATGGTAATATTTTATAAATTTAAAAAACGGAATTCAGTAAGTTAAGTGACTTCTCTGTATTCACAGTTAGTGAGTTAATAGAATCAGGGACAGAAAGGAGATAACCATGATCTCCGGGATTTCAGGCACTGCTCTCAGTGAACATCGGCCCAAGTAATGACCGGGCTCAGCAGCTTGAGGATGGAATGTGCTATTTCTTTGCTATGTCTGCACAGTGACCTCTGCACAACTCCGTCACCATGAAACCTTTCATCTTTAAGTATTAGAATAATGACTATCTGATGATAATAATGATAATAGTGATAATTATTATGATCTTTCAAACAGAAAACAATTTTCAAAAAATAAAACTTTATTTAATTTTTAAAACAACTAATAAATGACATTCATTATGAGCTCTCAAATCCTTTTTAGGAGAAATAGTTGGATAACAGTCTTATCAGAGCAATATATATATATGTATATATATTTATGTATACAAAAATAAGGAAAAATTTCAGAAAGTAAAAAAATACATATTTTCAAATGCTGTCTGTGTGCCACCCTATATAAATTGTGTTATCTTGTGTAAAAGACTTGCTAAACAAAGCTGAAAACAATGCTAAATACTTTTCCATTTGTCATTATTCAATGTTTAATAATGAGCAACTACCATGTACCAGGTAGTATGAATGCAAAATGAATGAAACGAATTTATAACATCTCCAGGCCAGGGCAAATCCCAGCTATTCACCAAGCTGTGGCGTCTGCTGATGCTATTCTAGAGAGATTGCTGGCTGCTCTGAGCAGCAGGACAGCCTGCAACTGCTTAGTATTGCTCACCTGTGCCTGTCATGGCCCGCACTAAAACGAAAAGTTATTACTTGGTATTTTCTGGGATTAGTTTGAGCATCTGTTTATCCTAACAATAACTAAAAGAGAATTGCTACAAGATAATGAAGTTTGATCAGCTTAATAAAATCAGCAGTGCAATTCAATTCTGCCCAGCAGGCAAACTTTTAAATTCACATCCAAATTAATAATAGAAACACACACTTAAAAGATGCTTTGATCCAAAGGGTTCCAAAGGCTTTGCAAATTTAGGTGGTTGATGTTCAAGAATGGAGTTTACACACAGCTGTTTGAAGCAGCAGAATCATGTGGCCGTGCCTTCCATTAAAAGCAGAGTTAGGCTCCTAAATATTCCCTTGTGTCATGGGGAAAGTAGGATTTAGGAAAATAAAGTCAGGACTCTATGAATAACTTTATATTCATGAAATAAAACAATGGTGATAGTCATCAGCCAAATGAAGACATCATTAGTAAAGCAGAACACATTAAAATTTGATAAACAATTACTTTGTTACACTAATTTATATTTATCATATCTTAACCTACCATAAACTGTCATTGTAAATGAAATTCATGTAAAGTTGTATTATTTTAATATATATGTACAAATTTACAATATATACAAATTTAATAATTTGTATGTATAATTTTTCTTTATCTGATGTTCTACTCAAATATCTAGTTAAGATGTTTGTGTTATTTATTACACAAACTGAGACACTGGGGAATGAAATGGGGGTTAACGATTACACTAGGGTACACAATGCTTTAAAAATAATTTGATCTATTTTTTCAAAATGTGCATTTTTACCTGAATACTTTCTATTGTCTAAATATTTTATGTAAAATTTGATGTTTTTAATAATGACTTAAAAGCCTTAGCCACAAAAAAGATAGAGTGTGATTATATTTTAAATGCCACCTTCTTAAATGCTTTAATCAGTTATAATTCAAGCTCCCTCCAATCTACCTTGGGGCTCAAACTATAGAAAACTTTTCAATCAAAGCACAGAGCATGATGATAGAATTCCATAACTTGCTGCCTCCAAGAAGTACTTTGATTGCACCGGGCTCATTTTCACTTTGACAATCTTGACTTGATCCTGTGTCACTCATAGAAGCTTTCAACACAATTCATGCATTCAGCATACAGTTTGAACTTTATGATGTTATAAAATTATAAATGTACATATATGGTAATGTCAGAATCCTTGCTGACAGCAATTACTTCAGAGATGCTCTAAAGGTTTCAGTTTATATTTAAAGGAGGCATTGGCAACATTATATACCACTTTTTTTCAAAATTAACAATTCTCAATATATAGTGAAGAGATTATATGTTATAATCAGAAAGCATGATCCAATCATTTCTTATGTTGAAAGAGTTGAATTATACTATTCCAAGAATAGAGGGAAATGTTATTATGCAATGAATTAATATAATTTTAGTCCAAGTTGATAAAGAATTCTGTTTTTCTAAAATACTCCAGTATTTATGCTACTGTGAAGCATTTCCTAATATGACTCTTTTGTTAGGGACTGGGAAGCAATTTTTCCTAAGTGAGAAAGGAATTAGTTATAAGAAACTCATTGAGAATAGTACTATTTAAAACTCCCCTATTTTCATCAGATACCAAATTTTTCCTAATTTCCACATTCTATCCTTTGTTCATATATTTCCAAAACATTTAATAAAAAAAGAAAAAAAAAAGCAATGGAAAAGTCAGAGCCTGCAGTCCAGTCTTTTATAAATAATCAAAACAACAATCAAGTATTTATGCTAGCACTTTGGCAGAATGGCCAGAGCAGAAGTTCATAGAAACATTCTCTTAATTTAAGAATTGTAGTTGTTCCAGACAATCGTAAGTAAAAATAATAACTATAAACCTTAGGGAGAAGAATTACTAAAGATATTTTTGGAAAGATACTGTTTTATAATCAAACTTGAAGATAAAAAAACCTTTTTCTCTTCATGATGGATGATTATATATAGTTGTGTATGACTGGTGAAAGACGTCTAAAGGGATTGCTCAAGGTTACAGGAAAACTCTAAGGAATTCTTGCAGCAACATCCTGAAATAAGAGCTCTCACATAATAGATTCACTGTGGTTTTCTTTGAGAAGCAAAAGTTGAGGAACACACGACCATTAACTACCTAGGATGAGGAGGAGAGTTGACTTATGCATCTGAATGCTTTTAGCTTTAGTTTATCCCTCTGTTTAAAGAAGAGAGTTATGCGATTAGGTTAATTTGATCATTTTCCTTTTCCCTTTGGTAATCTTCCTCCTGTATTGTAATACATACGATGCTGCTTCCTTTGCTGTTCAAATGAAAGCTAAAATGAATTTCCCAGGCACATTATGTTATGGATTCAAAGTCAGAAATCTCTATAAGTGATCTGAATCTACAGCATGTGCAACCAAGAGTTGAAAGCAAGACAAAAATATGAAGATTATACATGTAGTAAGAAAGGGAATGTACAGTTATATGGGGGTGGGCAATACACAGACTGGCACTTTGGCCTTGAATCCAGAAATCAGGCATTTGCCTAAAGTTTCCTCTGTCACCTTGACTTAATCATCCTTCTTTTTAAAACTCTTTATGATGATTTTCAATTTTAATACAAATAATTATCTTCCTATGTTGATAGATAACACCTTAATGTTGTAAAAATGGCAATTTTTCTTAAATTAGATTATAGAGATAGTATTATTAATAGTAGAAACTGTAGTGAAATTTTCTTGAAATCATAAACATCCAGAAAAATACAAAGGCAAGAAATGAAAGAAATTTTTGAAAAAGAAGAATGCTGGAGGACTTTCTTTGCTGCTTATTAAAAATGTTCTACAGAATAACGTCAAGGTTATACTGACCTAGGCTCAAGAATCAAAAGGCAGATCAAGGAAATAAAAAAGGAAATCAGAAACATATCTTAATAATTGCAATAAGCATTATCTACATGGCGAAGTTACCATCACAAATAAAAATAAGCAAAAAATAATTTTAAAATCTAACAAATCAAGTAAAATTATTTAATAAAACTAAAATTTAAAAATCTAATATATTGTACAGAAAAAAATTTAATGAATGGTCTTGTGATAGTGTATTAAATGAACTAGATTTTAATATTCCAACCAAGTAAGTTTTAGATACATTAAAAATTAATGTCAAAAATAAATCTACAAAAAAGAAATATTTAAATAGCAATCTAAGCTCAGATTTTAGAAAAAGAGGAAATCAGTACCAAGGGAGAAAAACACCAGTATATTAAAAAACATAAAAAAAATCAAACTGCAATATATCAAAACTTATCATAAGCATGATTAAGCGGTCAACAATAAACTTGGAAAAGTATTTTTAGAAAAATGACAAAGGATTACGTCATTAAATGGTAAATTGCCAACAGAAAAATGGGCCAAGTTCTTGTAAATGGAGTTCACTGACAAAGAATATATATGTGACTAATAAATATAATAAAACATATTTGCTCTCCCTACCATGTAAGAATATGCCAACTTAAATAAGATAGCGCCTTGACCCTCTGATTAGTGGAGTGGGGGGAAGGAAAGGTACAATAGAATTTCACACGTACCCTACCCCAGCCACTAGCCCATCACTTACTAGAATGATAGAGAGATTGAAAGCCACCTTGGAAAACAAAGTGGCAGTTTATTACAAAGCTAAACATACTATTACCATATTTTCCAGCAATTTCACTCCTTGGTGTTTATCCCAAGGAAATGAAAACTGATGTTTGCACAAAAACCTGAGCACATGTTTCTGGCAGTTTTATTCATAAATGCCCCAAACTTGGAAGCAACGAAGAAGTCCTTCAGTAGATGAATGGATAAACTGTAATAATCTAGACGATAGATATTATTCAAAAGAAAAAGAAATGAATTATCAAGCCATGAAAAAAACATGAAGGAAATTTAAATGCAGATTATTATATAAAAGGAGCCAATCTGAAAAGCCTACATTCTGACTTCAAATATATGACATTCAAAAAATGGCACAACTATGCAGACAGTAAAAAGATCAGTGGTTAAGTGAGGGAGGAAGGAGGACGAATAGAGGGAACATCGAGAAATTTTTAGGGCAGTGAAACTACTCTGTATGATACTGTAATGATGGATAGAAGTCATAACACATTTGTCCAAATCAGTAGGTGTACAAAACCACGAGTGTACTCAGATGTAAATTGTAAGTTGATCTGTTGTAACAAATGTACCACTCTGATGGGGGATATTGATAATAGGAGTGGCTATGCCTATATAGGGGCAAGACATATATGAAAAATCTTTGTACCTCCTGATCAATTTTGCTGTGAATCTAAAACTGTTCTTTGCTGCAGCCCGCTGT
>PVJI01000382.1:102236-275149 GCA_004026765.1 Micronycteris hirsuta
TCTGGCTTCGGCCCCAGGATGTCTTGTTCTCATAGACTGACCTTGCAGTGGAACACTGATTATCAAGCACATACTCTTCCCAGGGTTGAGAAGCAGTCAAGGCCCGAGGAGTTGTCAAGGCCGGAAACCAGGCCTGGTCACCACACCCGCGGTGCCAGACCCTATCCACGACCCCATAAGACCCTCCTGGGCTACTACAGTTCTTTAAAAAATATTATTGTTTAAAAACCAGGAGAAACAATCTTGTTTTAAAAGGAATGTAAAAAGATTTGTCACTAATAAAATTAAAATAGGTAATATAAGCAGCTAAAAATTACACCTAGTCATTGATTACTTTCATTTTTCTTTGACTTAAATGCCTGCAGTTATGTAAGTAAGCTATTTTTTATTTTGTTTTCCCATTATTTAAATAATACATGCCTTTTATAGGCAAAGTAGAAAATACAAAAGAATAAAGGGAAAAAACATTTCACATATTACTGGATATTTTGTTTTATTGGTCTTACTTTAATAGAGAGTTAACTAAAATTTACAGCTTGTGATGTACTTCTATCTTTTAATTACAAAAAAATTTGTACTATCAGTCCCTTAATGGTGCATTTTTGCCAGAGTTCAAAAAAGGTTCACTACTTTATATGATCTTACATCTTGTGATATGATCTCTAATGTTTAGCCTATGATACTGCTGCAGTCTAATGTTTCACTGGAATTTTTCATTTTCACTTTCATGCCATAAACTGCAACCTGAAATTTACTGCAATATTTACATACATGGCAGCTGTTAAAATGACAGTAGTAGAATATACTTAGGGAATAGTTACTAGGGCAAATGTATACACGCAAACACAATTTCATTGAAGTTACTTGTTTATGGTAAAGTTGAGTTTTTCCCCTTGTGAAAAGGCATACGTGTTGATACTAATGTAATAAAGGTACTCAATTCACCCACTCCAGTCATGCATTTCTTTATCATATGCATATTTACTGAAAAGTTTATGGAGAACCTACTACATACCAGGCAGGGAGCCAAACACGGCATAGTCAGGGAGAAGCACACATAACAAGAACAAGAGCATTGCCATATGGCAAGAGCTGCTGAAAGGGGGTCTAATCAAAATACTCTGGAATCACCCAGGGGAATGGGAGAAGGTGACCCCTGAGCTGGGTGTTAGAGGACGAATGAGCATTTACCAGGCAGAGGGAATAGCATTTGCACCTGCGTGGAGCTAAGGAAAGAGGAAGAATAATTGAGGCAGGAAATAAAACTTGAAAAGGAGGTTTGGATCAACTCGTGATGAGTCTTGTGTGTGAAGCTAAGGAACATGGGGAGTCAACTGAGGTTTCTTTGCGTCAGAAACTGTCATGATCAGTTTGGACTTGGAAGGATATTCCGCAGCCACCTAAGCACTGATTAGATTAGGAAGAAACTGGTGACAGAAGCGCCAGTGGGAGGCTTTGTCAATGCAACAGATAAGGAGGGCTAAAACGTGGGCCGTCTCAAAGCATGGAGAGCAGTAAGTTATTTGACCGGCAAAAATAACGGTTTTTAATGATTAATGAAAGGGAGAAGTGGATAAGGTGGAAAGAAGTTAGGGAATATATTTTTTAAAAAAACATTGGGTGTGAAAACCAGAAAGATAAGGGAGAATCTGAAGAAGGGTTAGAGTTCACCAGATTTTTTTAAGGATAAGTGAGGTTGAGCATGTAGATAAAGTAGGAAGTACTAGAGGGAGGCAGATAGTAATATACTTTTATTTTTTAATAATTTTTTATCCTCCCCAGAGGGCATTTTTTCCCATTGTTTTTAGAGAAAGAGGGAGAGAGAAAAACATCAGTGTGAAAGAGAAGCATTGATTGGTTGCCTCCCACACGCTCTGGGACCAGGGATCACAGGCACTTGGACCAGGGATCAGGGATCAGGGATCAGGGATCAAACTCATGACTCTGGTACACGTTTGTGCCCTGACCAGGAATCGAACCCTCAACCTTTTGGTTCTGGGATGAAGCTCCAACCAACTGAATCACACTGGCTAAGATGAGAGTAATATACTTTTCTAAACTGAGACAAATGTGCTTGAAATATTTAATGTTTTCATTTTTCCTATATGGGAGTAGGAGCATAAAAGAACTGACAAACAGATATTCTGGAAGAAAGGGTGAGGGGAATCCAGAGGTGATCAGGAGGAAGGTGCCTGACCCAAGGAGGTTAAGAACTCTGACTGGCCTTCTAACCTTTCAGACAGCTAGGAGAATTTCCATGAGCATAGAACTCAACCTGAAGTAGAAGAATGGGTTGAGGTACTTGGGCTTTGCTGTGAAATGGCACTCAGCATTGCCGAAGGAGACAGATGCTTATGGATTGGACACTTTTCCCTCAGTGCACATTTTCTGATAGTGCCATCACTTCAAAATGACATAGAGACCATACATGGAACCACTGAACTCAGAATAAAGTCCAGTTATCCCTGGCTTCACCATCTTCTACAAGTATGACTTCCAACAATCACCCCAATCTCATTTATAAAATGATATTGTTAATATGCTCCCTGCCTACCCCATTCATTTTTTTGAGCAATAAATGATAACACTAAGACAAGGGCATTCAAATGCAAGGCATTCTTGTGGTTATTGTCATTATTATTGATATGTTCACTCAGATAAAACCACAGAACCACCAAAACCTGAGGGAACTTACTACCATTACATGTCTAATTTGATTTAGTGACTCAAGAAAATCTTCAGATTATTTAATGATTTTCATCAATCCCAAGCCATACATTGTGCATCATGATAAAAATCAGGAATATGAGGCTTTAGGCATCATTCTTTTTCATCATCCTTGTAGTCTTTAGCCACTAGGGCCAAATTGCAAAGTAGATTTCAGGGAAGAATTTTCCAATCATGTAATCTGTTCTTCCGCTTTCCGGACAAAGAAAGAGAAAGAGCAAAAAAATAGAGACTTCACATTCATACTCAGCTGCCTCCCCAACAATTTTCTTAGCACAGCTTCTGAGGCCCTATTTGATCGAATATCCTTTCACTTTCTCAGCTACAGCCCCATGGCATTCATGCCAAGCTCGTATCTGCCTCAATACTGCTCACAGCTCCCATAACTACAACATAAGAAAGAACAAAGCCTGCCCAATCTCTAATCTCCCTGCCCTGCTTTACAGCACTCGATCACCAGCAAGTGTACAATATACACATTTGTTTCTTACTTGTTCCCCCTCATGTCAGTGTAAGCTCCTCAACAATATGACTTTGTCCCGTTTGCCATTGTCACCCCTGTGTTTGGTGCATGGAGGGCATTCAATACATAATTCTTACATAAATGAATGAATGCAACTGTAAAATGGATACACCCATTTCACATATCTTGTATTTTTAGAAGAACTTTAAAAAATTAAAATATAAAGTAATATGAGGACTATTGCTTAGGATTCAAAGATAGAAATAAAGAATGTGCAATTCAGGCAATAAATGGGCTTTGAAGTAAGAGCAAGAGGGGTAGGGCACAATGCAATAAGGAGCTGCCACAGCTGGCAAAATGGCAGGTTCTACTTGGACGAGCAACTTCTCTCCAGTTACCTAGGAATCTTCCAGTTTTAGAACCCCAAATCCTTCATGCCATGCAACCCTCAATCTTTGACAAATTCAGATAATTGGCCACCTTGGCTTTTAGTGTCAGATGCCACCATGGATTTGAACTCCCCACTCACATTTATTAGTAATAGGACTTTGGGCAAGACATACTCCCTCTGATTTTAGTTTTTCATTTGTAATTGAAGACAGAAATATCTGAATCAAAGTTTTGTAGGAATTTTTTAGATTGGACTATATATGTAAAAACACAACACACTACCTGTTGTATAATGAGTACGGGATAAACAGCATAGGTGTTATTAAGTTACCTGGTTTATAATTGGCATTCAATAAATGCCAGTTTAAAGATGAGTGAAGATGCTCATCCCTGAGTATTATTTTTGTGAGTTGGATGATGACTTTTCATAATAGAATTATATTATCTCAAGAGGCATAATAACGACTCCTTCAATTTTAATATTAAATTTGGCAGTCTGTGGAGCTTTATCACAACATCTTCATCTAGAAAAAAGCACTTTTGTATTCATTGTCTTCATCATTATCAAGAAACTACGTAGTGCAGTTGAAAAAAGAGAGAGAAATCTGAAATTTTATACATTTTAAAACATTACTTAAATATTTTTTTTACCTGTAAGTACATTCAAAGTCCTTCATAAGTCTGGAAATACCATCTTTTAGGAAAGTGTAATTTTCTCATCAACAAAAACAAATGTTCCAACTAGTTGTGTGAAATAAAAGCCTTTCAAATAGTCACTTGGAGTTGATTTTTTAAAAAAGTTCTCTTGTCTGTTTCTGTTAATGCCCACATGAGTTTTACTAGTTGCAACTGAAATCACAAAAACCAGGGCTTGATGCTTAGCTGGCAAGAGGCCAGAATAATGAAATTAATAACATATGCTGAAGAACCCATTTGTAACAATTTTTCCATTAAAAAAATGAGGCAGCTCAAAGCTACTGACAGGGCTTTCTCCCCTGCACCCACCCTTGTATTTTCTTTTGCCTTCAGTATGTCTGAATGTTGAAGCCAAAGGTTCTTAGTTACTTTCACAATTCCATGTGCCTTTAACTTTTAAGCAACTTGAAATTCTTAGATAGTTTATTTTTATTGTTGTTTTTATAAGTTGTTTGTTTGTTTTTTTAGGTCAGAGGTAAATTTTTCAAGTCTCTGCCGACCAGAGACACCCTCTAATTTGGAGGCGAGCCCAGTGCTAGTAGGGACACTTATTGAGACACAGTCTTGGTGCTATTGGCCGGCCTCACCTGTCAGCAGCCTGCCATGAAACTCTTCTGCAGGTAACTCTCGGGTCTCAGAGCCCAAGTCCAAAGGGACATTCAGCTCATTTAGAGAAGACCATCGGAAGCCCTGTCTTAGAACTTCTTCACCTCACTTTATCTACATTGCTAGCAAGCCTAGTTATTTAATTCACAGACATATAACAACTTAGGGACAGCAAATTTGGAGGAAAGAAATAAGCAGACTAAGAGCAGCAAAAAGCAATAATTGATAGCTAAGCAGGAGTCAGAGACACGCTAAAAGCATGCATAGGAAAAATACAGTGCTCCCTGTGATTACTAGAACTTTTTCCAGCTAGGCAATTTGGGAGGTCATCACAGGATTTCAGGAGTTATAGGCTCTAAATTATTGGTGTTGGTGTTCAAGTAGCTAAACCTGAATCATAAAAAAAACTGTCAAGTTCAGTGTTCTCCATTGAAGAATGCGGGAAAGACTGTCATGCATTTTTCACAGTTGTTAAAATACAGATATACGTATATCTTTGTTATAAAGCAACACATATAAATGTGTTTGTGTGATTGCGCATGCATATAACATGTTCAGAAAGATAAACACCCATAAGGAATCTCTCTGAGTAGTGTGCAAGGGAGTAAAAAGAGAACCTCTACTATAACTTTGGTTTTAAAATCTATTTTGTCAGATATAAGTACTACTGCCCTAGCTTTTTTTAATTTTCCATTTACATGAAATAGCTCTTTCCATCCCTTTACTTTTAGTTTATGAGTATCTTTTGATCTGAGATGGGTGTCTTGGAGGCAGCATATATATGGGTCTTGTTTACTTATCCATTCAACTAACCTATGTCTTTTGGTTGGAGCATTTAAGCCATTTACATTTAAGGTGATTATTGATAGATATGTATGTAGTGCCATTTTATTGTTAGACTGTTTCCCTCTGTTTTATTTTTTCTTTCTCTTTTTCTTCTTCTTAAAGCAAGCCATTTAGCATTTGTTGCAGTACTGGTTAAGTGTAATAGCTTTTTCTTTTCTGGGAAGCTCCTTATTTCTACTTTGATTTAAAATAATATCTTTGCTGGGTAAAGTAGCCTTTGTTGTATGTCCTTGCTTCTCATCACCTTGAATATTTCACATCATTCACTTCTGGCCTAAAATGTTTCTGTTTACTAGTCAGATGGCAGTCTAATGATGCTCCCTTGTAGGTAACTACCTGCTTTTCTCTTGAGGTTTTTAGGATTCTGTCCTTGTCTTTGACCCTTGTTATTTTAATTACAATGTCTCTCAGTGTAGGCCTTTTTCAGTCCAACTTGTTTGGGATTCTCTGAGCTTCCTGGACTTGTGAGTCTTTTTCCTTGATCAGATTAGTGAAGTTTTGGGACATTATTTCTTAAAAAAACTTCTCAATCCCTTGCTTGCTTTCCTCCCCTTCTGGTATTCCCATGATGTGGATGCTGTTTGCTTCATGTTACCCAAAGTCTTTCTTAAATTCTTCTCATTTTTTAAATTCTTTTTCTTTTTGCTGCTTTACCTGGGAGTCTTATTCTACCTTGTCTTCCAAATCACTGGTGCGATCCTGTGCTTCATCTAACCTCCTCTTTATTCCTTTCAGTGTACTATTTATTTCATATATAGCATTCTTTATTTCCGACTTGTCCTTAGTTATGATTTCTATCTTTTTTCATGCTTTTCAGTGTTCTTATAATCATTACCCTAAGCTATCTGATAAATTGTTTGCCTCCTTTTTTCTAGTTCCTCTTTTGGAGAATTCTCTTGGTCTTTCCTCTGGGTCTGTTTCTTTGTCTTCCTATTTTGGCTACGTCTTTGTATTTTCCACCTTATTTGTTAAACTAATCAGCCATTAAACTGATCAGTTGTTAAACTAACGAGACTATAAACAGCATCCTGGCTTAATCTCCATATGGTGGGGCAGATTAATTCCTTGGAAAGGGCCCTTGCTTCCCCTCAGGCTGATGCCACTTAGAGAGGAGTGCTCTGCCTAAGAAAGGTGGCTCCTGTGGTAGGAGGAATGACTCAGCACAGGGATCTTGGGATCTGTTTCTTCAGTTCTCTCTACAGAGCCACGAGCCCCAGGCTCTCCTCAGGTGTCTTTAATCTTCTCTGTCTTCCTTTTGCCAACACCCAGGGTAGGTGGCTGCAAACCAAATTTTGTGCTTTGGCCCTTTAAAAGGCTCTCTGCTTCTCCAGCTGTCTCTCCCTGGCAGACAGAAACCCTGCTGCTTTTCACAGCTTGGTGTTATCTGGGTTCTTTTCTGGCTCTGGTGCTGTAGACTGGGGAGCCAAGCTTGGAGTTTAGACCCCACACTTCTCAGCAGAACCCCCCAGCCGCTAAAATATTCCTCCGGTGCTTCTGCTGCCACCTGCGGGAGTCCAGCCAGCCCTCTCGCATCTCCTCTGCACGCCCTACCGGTTGTGTTGTGCTAAAGTGATTTCTTCTGTCTCTCTGTGTTTATAAGGCTCTTGTTAAAAGGCTCATAAGAAATGGTTTCTTCTTATGTCCATGGTTATAGGGCTTCTGTTCAGCTAGTGTTCAGTTGGTTATTCAGGATGATTTCTTTATGATTTAGTTGTAATTCCAGATTGTCTCTGAGAGGTTAGTGTAGCTTCTACTTACTCCTCTGCCATCTTGGATCTCAACAAATATTCTTTTAATAAATAATTTTTAGATAGTATTGGTAACCTGTGAAAGTCTATTTTGTAGGACTAAGAAATGTCTTACATATAGGACACTGAGTATCAGTGTCCTCATCACAAGCTAGTCTTCTTTCCTCTTTTAAATTCAGGAATAAACAATGCTAAAATATAAACAAAAATCCTTCCCAATCTTAGAAGAAGGTCACACTTGACTTGAGGGTCTTATGTATGGTTCTGTTCATCTATCTGAAGAATAAGAATGGAAAGAAACTGGTGCCAAAGGCATGCCATTTTCTTAAACGTTGCCTGGGACATTTGTGTAGTAAGAATGATAAGTCTGAGATAATGAAGCAATATGGGAGCAAATCAAGAATTTTTGCAAATCAGAATAAATTTTGACACTGTAAAGATGAGGGAAAAACCCAAAGTTTTTTTTTATTGTGAATTCTCTTCAGAAGGAAAATAGTCAAAGTAAAGTCAATGTAGGAGGAAGGAATATTGAAATATCAAGATGGTTTGTTGCCAAAGACATGAAAGGCTAAGATACTTTTGAATATTTTATATGCAGTACTAACAAATACAAGATTATGCACTTGACATTGTTTGACACAGAACCCTACAAATGTGAACTCATGGAACCCTTGCAACACTGTGACACTGATTATCATAGTGACACTGTGATTATCACCTCCAGATGAAATGAATGGACCAAGAAATGAAAACACTGACAGTTTAAGTATCTTTTTCAAGATAACCAGCCAGTAAGTGACAGAGTAGGTTTAAACCCAGCATCCATGCTTTTCATCTCTATTTTATATTAACTAATTTTTGCCCTCAGCCATAGTATCTGTACAGTGTGGATGGCTAATACAATTTTTCTCGTCAAAGACATGTGACATAATGATCTCATCTGTATCTTAGTGCTAATCTCTTCCAGTGATCACCCAGTTATTAAATTAGCCTCATTTAAATGTACTTACTCTCATCTGTCTTTTCCTTTGTTCATAAAGCAAGTATTGTTGACTGTTTATTCTCTCCATAGACACATGTTTGACTTTATGGGAAAAACAGAAGTTGTAGAATATAATCCTTGCTTTCAAAGACCATGTGCTAATTGGAGAAGGCTAGCTGCTCTAACAATCTCAACATTTCAGTGGCTTCTCACAATAAAATGTTACTCTTCCCATTCCAGGAAGGCTTGCATGGGGGCAGGAGGCAAAAGAGAGGAGGAACTCTACTATAGACTTGGTCAGGATAATACATTTTCTCCATCAAGAGCTCTGCCTTCCTCCAGGATCTGGCTTCATTCAGCTGGTCAGTGTGAAAAGGAAGGAGAATCACTTCCGAGATATTCCTAAGGGTCATGCTCCAGGGGTGTACCTGGTTGATCCTCCTATTCCATTGGCCACCTCTCAGGTGAAAGGCCACACCTTACAAGAAGGTGGTGCCCAAGAAGAGCCTAGAAATGCCTGCCACAGTCCAAAGTCAGTTAGAAACTACTTTGGCTTTTACTTTTGGTACCAACTGTTGGATCACTGAGGCTTTAGAGGGGAAAATAGAAACTGTTGCAGGATGTTCAAGCAGGAAGAGATTTACTACAGGGGAATTGAGACTTACAAAACCATCAGATGAGCAGATCACCCCAAGGTCAAGGAAGCTGTTGTTAACATTCAGGAAATCAAGAAGGATGGGACTCTCAAGAAGTCACTGTGGATGACTTCAGCCCATGGGTCTCAAGTAGTTGGTTTCCAGCAATGCTGGCAAAATCATCACAGTGTCTTCTGGCTTTTGCTGAAGTCCACATGCCTTCCTGCCACTACAGGAGTGATGGCCCTTCCTTTCTTCTGCCAAGCTAATCTCACACAGGGGCCTCTGATTCTCAGACCTTAAACTGGAACCTGGTGGCAAGGACATCCAGGAAATGTGGTTTCCAGTCTTCAGCTCCTTCAATAGGAAAGAATAAAGATGAGTATGAAGATGGTTCCAAGACAGCAATATAAACCTGACTTGGGGGAGGGGCATTTTTGTTTTCTTCATACATATTTTACTTTGGAAACTGTAAAGAAGGGAAAACTCTCTGTGTTAGAATCCTGTGTATTAGAGCTTTATTCAGTCCTTCACTCATAGTTCTTAAACTCATTTGTATGTTTCGAACCAGTTTTTAAAGTATAATATTAGAAAAATCAACATCATGTTTGTGTTTGATAAATTGCACTCGTTTAGAATGATTTTTTTTCTATGAGGTTCTGATGAGAAAAAATGAATATAAAAGTCATTAGGTTGGGCACAGATGCCATTTATCTAGCGTTATATTGATGGGTAGTAACCAGTTAAGTAAATAAATCAGTAGTAACATGTAATCCTTACCATTACCAGCAACAATGGCCTCAATCTTATTTCTAATTTTAGCTTTAGCCTCCCAGGGAAATGTTAGTCATATCACAGACTCAATGTTATTTGGGATTTTGGGGGTGGTGGGGTGGGGGCTACAATAGACCTTGTTCAGGACAGCATGAGATTTTTTTTACTTTGCCTGAATTCTCTGATTGTTATTTTAAACCATAGCTTCAATTCAATTTTTATAGTTCTTGGTGACTTTGTTGCTTTATTACTTACTGTGCTGAAGTAATACCATAGCTTAGGTGTTTACTATAGAGAGAGTTTACTGTAATAGTAAAGGAAACACATTTGCAGATCACTATGTGTAAATACAACAATCAAGAGTCTAGGGAAACTCAGAGATGCAAGCTTCAGCCTGTGCCTGCCTAGAGACATGTGCAAAACCACTGGTGCAAAGGTCACTTTCTGATTGGTGGTCAGGGCCAAATGGTTCCGTAGGGTCTAATCAAGTTGGTGGCAGCAGTGTGAACAAACTCATGTTCCTCTCAACTGTGTCTTCTCTGGGGCAGAAAGCAGAATGTAAACATTTTGATTTATTATGTGCGATAAGTATGTATTTGCTAATATTTACTCAAAAGAGTAATAATAATAATAACTAACACACATAGTGCTCATCAGACACTGGGTAGGAACTGTTCTTATCAACATTTTATGGGTGTACTTATTTGTGATATAAATAAATTAATTAGTTGCCCAAAGTCACAGGCAGTACTCTGCTTTCAAAGTCCAAGTTCTTCCCCAGTGTGGTGATATTATCTCATGCAACTGTCATTATTTTTTTTTAAGATTTTATTTTTATTTTTAGAGAGAGGGGAAGGGAAGGAGACAGAGAGGGGCAGAAACAGCAATGTATGGTTGCCTCTCACATGGCCCTCACCGGGGACCTGGCCCGCAACCCAGGCATGTGCCCTGACTGGGAATCGAACTAGGACCGTTTGGTTCCCAGCCCGCGCTCAATCCACTGAGCTACGCCAGCCAGGGCTTGCAACTGTCATTATTTTGATTGCCTCAGTGCACATAAAACATCTGCCTGTATATCCAGGAATATCATACTCACTGAAGAAGTTTTGTAGCAAGAAATGAAATCAGTCACACTATCTATTTTCACAATCCTGAAATAAGGGAGTAAGTCTAGTTCTTCCCTTGAGTAATTTTCATCTTTGTTGGAAATGATTGGTTTTCTATTACAATTACAGTGCAAACAGAGGCAGGAAAGATGGGAGTTGGCCTTTAATGAAAGTTTTTCCAGGAACACATCATGAATTAGAACATAAGTATGAAAAGTTACCTTAAAGGATTAAGGTAGTTCTAGCTGTCAATCTATACTTTCATTGCAAATTAATCTATCTATCTATCTATCTATCTATCTATCTATCTATCTATCTATCTATCATCTACCTTATTATCTACCTATCTATCTCATTGATCTATCTATCTATCATCTATCTATCAATCTATCTTTATAACTTTATATCTACATGTAATTTTAATGCAGATCTACATCTATCTAATGTATGAATTGGAAAGCACTATTTGTGGGTAGCAAATGATTGGAATCATGAATGTCTATTCATAGTGTTAAATAAACAAAAGTATACACTTATGATGCAACCTGCAATTTAAAAATTAAGAAAGCTTCTCTATATATTACTGGAAAGATATTTAAAATATACTGTGAAGGTATAAAACAAGGTTTAGAAAAATGGATACATTACCATTTACACAAGAAGATACAAAAAAAGAAATTATAACTGTACTGATTTGCACAAAAGTAGAATTTTTCTGGAAATATAAACAAGAAAATAACAGTAGGAATTACCTGTGAGGTGACAGGACCTGAGAAGATAGGGGATAGAATGGAAGAAAAGCTCTTCGTTATATGCCATTATATCTTTTTTAATGTCTGAGCCATGAGAATAAGTTCTCTATATTAAAATCAATTAAAACTTAAAAGAGGCATTCATTGAATACTTGGACATAGACTATTGCAGCTAGATATGATGGGTGGGGAGGATAGAAAAGACAAGGTTCTCAAAATCCTTATTGGGGCAAATAAAACACACAGCACTCAACATTCACTTAAAACACAGCATATCAGGAAACACTCATTAGAAAAGACGAATTGCTGCCCCAGGGCATGCAGAGCCATGGAACACATGGATGTGCAGAGTATAATCAGATATGTCCTTCCGAGGAAATTGAATTGCAGGTTCTGGTTTGAGAGAACAGGGACATGGGGTCAACTAGTGTGGCCTTTTGCATATGCAGCATTATGGTAACTACTCACAAGTGTGGGGTTCAAACTAATGTTTTTAAGATCATTGAGTAAGATTGAGGGGCTGGTGCCTTGAGAGGGTGGGACGTTGGTAGTTTGATTCTCTTATCATGAAAGTGTTATATGCATCTTATTTTTATAGTTGAGCTTGGTCTTGGTTTATATTTATTTTCTACCCTTTTCACTACCTGGAGTCCACTATCACTTTTAGTCCCTCTTCGTTGTTCCATGTGCATATTTATACCACTTATAAAAGGTAAATATTTTGTTCCTTTACATCTCTGTAGTTTTTTTTTTTCTGTATTTTAATTGCGTTGGCTGACACTCCAATACAATTTTTAATAATAGTAGTGATACTGGTTATTTTTCCTTGTTCCTAATTTAGAAGGAATCATGTAGTTGGCTATTGAAATAAGATATATTTTGTTATGTTAAGAAGTTATTTTATTAAGTGTTAATTAAGTATTTTTTTAAATATTTTATTTTTAGAGAGAGGGGAAGGGAGGGAGATAGGGAGAGAAACAGCAATGTATGGTTGCCTCTCACATGGCCCTCACGGGGACCTGGCCTACAACCCAAGCATATGCCCTGACTGGGAATCGAACCGGGACCCTCTGGTTCCCAGTCTGCGCTCAATCCACTGAGCTACCCCAGCCAGGGCTAATTAAGCATTTTTTAAAGTAAGAATGGATATTGAATTGTGTTGAGTACCTGTTTAACATCTGTAAGTGATGATCATTTTTTTCTTTCACACCTATGAATACCATGGATTCTAATAATAGATTTACAGTGTTGAACTATCTTTCATTTCTAGTTATCTGCACTAGATTATAACATTGTTTTTTTTTACAAGTGTTGCTATATTCTTTTTGCCGATATTTTATTCAAAAGTTTTGTATCGGTATTCATAAATGAGAGGTCTACATGGTTTTCTGTCAGGGGGCTGCAGTAGACAGACTTTAAGGTGACTTTGTGGTGTTTATCCCCTTGCATCAACTTCCCTGGAGTGTGGGTGGAATCCATGCCTTGCTTCTAACCAATGGGACATGGCAAGGTTATGGGATACGGCTCCCATATTTACCTTACATTATATACATCTCCATTTGGCTAGCTAACTTTCTCTAGAGTCTCTCAGCTCACTGGTAGCTTTGAAAAATCAAACTGCCATGAATTCTACAGCCACAAAGAAGTGAATTCCGCTAACAACCTAAGTGAGCTCAGAAACAGATTTTTCTCTAATCGGGGATCCACATGAGACGGCAGCCCAGCTGATATGTTTATAGCAGAAGATCCGGATAAGCCATACTTGGACTCCTAACCCATGGAAAACATGAAATCATAAATGTGTGTTGTTTTAGGCTGCTAAATTTGTGGTAATTTATTATACAGCACAGAAACTAATACAGAGACAATCCTTATTGGGCTTTGGAGTCAAGGTATCTTATGGTGTCTGGAAAAGGGTTGGAAGCTTTTTGTTTGCTTACTTATACTCTGAAACTGAATAAATAACATCACCTTGCAAAAATTTGGTGGAAACCCTCTGTTAACTATTTTCATCGGTGCTTTTTAGAGGGGAAGTTCTTTGACAGTTTTCTCTATTTCTTCTAGATCATTAGATTTTTCTATTTCTTCCACAGTCAGTTTTGGTAAACTACATTTTCCAATAAATATTTTTTAATCCATATTTTTAAAAATGGTATGAGAAAATTCATAATTCTCTTAATATCTTTTATTTCTGAACTTTAATAATATTGAGTCAGTAACTGTCTTAATCTATTTTTCCAACAAAAACAGTTTTGGATTTATTTATTGCTTTATTTACTTATTCATTGGTTTGTTGATTTTCCAATGAATTCCATCTTTATTAATTCCTTTTTAATATTTATTTTAATTCCTTTTTGTACATTTTAGAATATGAATATTTCATTCGTTTTCAATATTTGCTGTTTATTGATAAAATAAGACTACAGTGTTTTCTCTGAAAACTGTTAGCTATATATCACAAGTTCTAACATGAAGTGTTTGAATTATCCTTTTTAGACGTTATAATTAAAGACTAAATTTTCTCTTTGAGCAAGAAGTTAGAACTTTCCAAGTTCTAGGAAGTGGGCACTTTGTTGCTTTTGTTAATTTTTAGTTTCATTGCATTGTGATGAGAGGATATTTTCTGTATTAATTTTACTCTTTGGAGTATACTGAGATTTTCATTCTTGCCCAGTATGATTGGTATCTATGAAAGGTTAATGAACACTTGAAAATAAGATATATTCTCTAATTTCATGGCTCAGTACTTGACATATATCACTTGACTTTCAGTTATACAATTCTATAATACAACATCTGTATATTTTATTGTGTGTTCATCACCCTAAATCAAATCTCCTTCTAGTACCGTTTATCCCCTTTACCATCTCTGACCTTCCCACATCATTTGACTTCTGATATTAAATATTGTTGTAAAAATGTGTGAGGGCAGACTGTTTTCTCCCATGTAAGTGATATCTTTCCCAGCTGCTCAAAGAATTCTTTTAGTTTTTAAGTCTACTAACTTTGCTAAAATTTTTCAAGCATTAATATGTGTAACATATGACCCGCTCTTTCTTTCCATTTAGACCCAAGTACTTTTTATTTTTGAATTTTTCCTTGAACTGCATCTTTAAATATTTTACCCATTCTATCTTCCCTCTTTAATAGACTCCAATTATGCGTTTAGTGTGTCTCCACTTCCCATTTTCTATTACCGATATTTGCTAATTTTTAAAAATTATTTATCTAAATTGTATTTTATTTTTGTCATTTCCTTCAATGATATCCATTACCGTTTTTCCCCAGTGTTTATTCACTTTTGAGTTCCTTCTAATTCCTTCCTCATTTTTGATGCATTTATTTTTCCTACTTTCTTATCAAGTTATGCTAGTTTACATACTACAAGAGTCTCCCCATCTCTTCCATAAGTTCTTGTTCTTTCATTTTGAGTTCTTTATTTTCAGAAACCATTGCAGTTTTACTTTAGAAAAATTTGTATAGCAAAATATTCGTTTAAACTCAGTTTGTTTCATGGCAATGTTTTTTTTTTTTAACCCAGTAAGTGGTTTTGTTCATACATTTTACTGCATGTTTCTTCATTTATTCTTATGATTTCTCTGCATACACATGTGCTAATTCCTTCTTATGTTTTCTTATTGCATGAATTGAGTATCTGTGGACCTATCAGAATAAATTTCCTGTAAGTAGGGGTAGGACAAGGTAGTGTTCTAGAGTAGCTGATTTTTGTTTTTGTTTTTGTTTTCTTGGTGTGGACCCTGCCTATCCTCAGCTACCACAAATGTAAGCAACTTTAGGCAATTATAGATTTCTGTATAATTCTCTCTTTTTTCTTTTTGTAAATCTCTTTTTCTGATTCAGTCATTCTATTTGATTAGGGGTGAGGGATGGTATCTTCTGCTCCTCTTGTTTCTACATCCCTTTTTGAAGATATAGATAAATATTTTGACCCTTGAGTGTAACTCTCCATTTTACAAGGGGTATTTTGATTATGCCTTTGGAAACTTCCACCATCATGTTCTTTTTCTCCACAGTCCTCCATTTCTCCCATACATCCTCTGCATGACCTCTACGACTTTTGTCAACCTTTAGAAATTTTTTGACTCCAAGTATAACTCAAAAATGGAATTTGTACTTTTGTATTTAATTTTGCTTATCTTCCTTTTGTTAGTACCCAAGAATAAAAGGAGAATTCTGAGTATAAATTGGTATGTCCATATAAGAAGTCAATAAATGCTCCTTGGGCAACTCTGATCAGCAACCTCTAGTAAAGTTGTCACTTCTACAGAGTAACTATGTATTTACTGCATTGTGCCAAACATCTGGTTTTATTTATTTAATTTTTTTCTGTTCTGCTTCCTCTCCCTCATACTGTGATTATGATGGGGCCATCAATTTCATTACCATACTTCCTGAATACAAGGGTAGGCACACGATTTTATCCCTTAAGGCAAAGTACTTAGCCCAGTTTAGGCACTTGACCCAAGCTGCATCAATCAGAGCTCTATGGGGAGGTTATTATAGAGTGAGGGGATATGATTTTACTTCTTTCCAGATTTCAAGCTGTACAAACCCTGTAAGCCTGGTGCTCCTTGTGGTTATCTTTTCCTTCACATAGGAAAGGATTTGCATGAGAGTGAAGAAATAATGGAGAGTGGATGATTCCTGATGACATCACATAGTGTCTGTACCCCACCATGCCTGAAACCAGTCTGGGACAATTATGTGACCCAATAAATTCTCTCTTTTGCTTGAATCAATTTGAATTGGGGTTTTTGTCTCTTGAAACCCATGTGGTCATGACTGATTCTAGAATTTTTTAATTTTCTGCATTAATTATTGACTTAGAGTTTTTTCAAAAAATTCAACACATTTCTACATTACTTTGACTCATGAATTTAAGAGATTTTAATATGTTTAATTAAATTATACTTTAATAAGTGCAAGATAAAGTTATCTTCTCTTATTACATCATTAAAAGTCATTCTTAGATTTCTACATATTAGTTATGACTGTTTAAGGGAAACTTTACTGTGTTAAGACTGCAAATATTTATGAGATTTTCTTAAGAATGTCAGATAATCTACCATTATCTTGACATAATCAGATATTCTGAATTCCTTTTGTGTGTTCTCTAAGATGTAGCTCTGATTTTCAAAATGTGCACCCAGTGGTTTTCTATTAACTAAAATATGAGTGGGTGACATCATTACCTTCAGAAAGAACATTGTACAGCCTTGAATTCCTAAGAGGTAAACTTGCCTTTGGTATATGTATAATGCCAGACCAGTGGTTACTCTCCTGTGATGGTAGAGCCAGATGAAAATATTTGCAACTCTCTGGGCCACAAAAACATGAGCAATTATGGATTCTGGAGGTCACTCCACCTCCAATGTCTACTGGGCGCGGAATGTGGTTTTTCAGAGTCTGAGAATGAAAAGAAATGTGTATAGAAGCAGTCAGTGCTTCTTACTGAAAAGCAAGATTTACAAATTATATAACTGGCTTTTGGTCATTAAGTAAAGACTTTTCTATGGCCAATGCCAGCCAAGTTGTACTTCAAAATCATATAGGGCTTAGTGCCTTGGCTGGTGTAGCTCAGTGGATTGAGTGCGGGCTGGGAACCAGAGGGTCCCCATTCGATTCCCCATCAGGGTACATGCCTGGGTTGCGGGCCAGGTCCCCAGTGAGGGCCATGTGAGAGGCAACTATACATTGCTGTTTCTCTCCCTCTCTGTCTCCCTCCCTTCCCCTCTCTCTGAAATAAATAAATAAAATCTTAAAAAAAAATCATATAGGGCTTAGATTGATCTTACTTCCTTTGGCATCATAAGATATCCCACCAGTAAAGAACTATCTTTTTATTTAAAAGGGACTCCCCGAAAAGCACACTGTCTTTTGCATAATTTCTACATACTTCAGTAAAAAAGTATGTGTGAAATAAAATAGAACTTGCTCAATATCATTAATATAAAAATTGTTTGGAACTGACTATATGCCTAAACTCTCCTACTATATTTGATAAAAATCCTTAAATAAAAATACTATTAAAAAGCACTTAATAATATAGTATGCATATATACCAATGTAAATTTTTAATCTTTAGAATTTTACATGCTAAAATAAATGATCATGGAAACATATATTTTATTCACAAAGAAATCTTATTTTTCACAAATATAAGGAAAATTAATAATTAAAAATGTACACTACACTTTACCTAAAATGAAAGACTGGGACCTGGTGGTGATGCTAAATTCTGGAAAGTTTAGCTCTCCCAGGGGTTTATCAAATGACAATAATTATCCTGAGCCCTACAGCTTAATGGGTCAGAGCTGCCGGGCCTGAGCTGCATCTCAGAAGGAACTCATTTAGGAGAAGGAGTGGCTCCCCAAGACAGCAATAATGGGAGCCTAAGGCTCTCAGCCACAAAGTTTGTCTGAATCCACTTTTCCTTTCTCATCCTCATGATGAATAGGTATCCATGGCCCTCCCTTTCTCTAGACACTCTGTAGATACTCATAGTATGACTAGGTTTCCTCTTCCAAGCTGTCCACAGTGCTGATTTTAACCTGATTTGAACTGATAAGCACAAATCAGTTGGGGCAAAAGAGCATAGGGCATACATGGAAGCACTACCATGACCCAAAGGTTGTCTTGTATAACACTTTTTAAAAAGACTTTATTTATTTATTTTTAGAGAGAGGGGAAGGGAGGGAGAAAGATAAAGATTGACATGCAAGAGATACATCGATCAGTTGCCTCTCTCATGCCCCCAGATGGGGACCTGGTCAGCAACCCAGGCATGTGCCCTGCCTGAGAATTGAACTGGTGACCTTTCAGTTTGCAGGCTGGCACTCAATCCTCTGAGCCACACCAGCCAGGGCTTGTGTAACACTTTCTAATAATGGTGTGCATAACTCTAGATCTGGAAGGAAAACTACAAGAAGAACAAATGTTTATTGGGTGTTTACTAACTGACAGGACCTTTTATTAGCACTTTATATCTACTAATGCATTAAATTAAAGTACCATCATTAAATAACAGTGCTCATAAGATGAGCACTGATATCCTTCCCATTTTACAGAAGAAGGAATTGAGAAGTAGAACAAATTACCCAAATTACTAACTACACAGCTAGTAAGTAGTTGACTAGGAATTCAAACCCAGGTAGTTTGGCTTCAGAGTTCAGGCTTTTAATCACTACATTCTACTTTCTCCAATGTGGTGTTTGATTTTCATATGTATTAAGGGCTTTTGAGGAGAAGACAAAATGAAGCAATATTTGAGGGAGACAAGGGAAGGTTGGGCCCTAAAAATAAAACAAACTGCCAGGGAGCAAGAAGGAGTTACTAAGAAGGAGCTGGAAAGAAAACAACTAAAATCTCTCTCTCACTCTCTCTCTCTCCTCTTTCTCTCTCATAATCCTGAAAGCATTAACACAGGGGCATACTCAGAGGAAGCAGAAGGAAACAGAGAAGATGCAAAAGATTAAAACATTATCTTTTGCATCCTTAATTAAGTGTGAATTTCAAATATAAATGATTCAAAGTTCATCAGATCAAACTGAGAAATAGATTTGCAGGAACTACACCATGTAATATATTACCAGACAGGTCAAATTCATGGCCACTCAATGCTTTGGTTCAAACCCAATACAAAAATAGCTTCCATGGTAAATTGAAAAACATTTTAAAGCATCATGCAAAGTGTCTCTTATTAAGTTTAACAAACAACATCTAACCAGATTAATATAATTTGGAGACAGAGAGTTTGAACATAGAAGTTAAGAGAATACTAAATGTATCCTACTTTATTTAATAAAACTTCTAATTTTTAATAAAAACTTTTAAAAAACTTTTTGTACTGTTCTGTGGTTTATTTGTGTTTTAATCATCAATATGTCATTGGTCATTTCAACACTTAAAGGATTAAGTGAAAGCAAGATAAAAATGATATTGTTGCCTTAAATGCATTTTTAGATAGAGTTTTTCCTTTGCTCTGGAAAAAAAAATTTTTTTGATGTCATTAATAGTGTTCCAGGCACTTCTGGCAAGCCTAAATTTTTGGAATGACAAATGGAGTATTGTGAAGAGATGATATTAATATTGTGGTGGACATGAAATCTAGGAATGTCTGAATCATCCACCAGACCAATAACCCCTCTGTGGGAGGTCACTGGGAGATATAATGGACAAGACAATGACTAGCAAAAGAAAAGATTAGTGATTTTTTTATTATTAGCTAGCCTAATAGTCTAATGCAAAACATCAGTGGAGTTAGGAAGGGTAATACACAAGAGTCCTTTTCTTCTTCTTACAGGTAGGCCCAAGTTGCTTAAAACCAAAGCAGACCATATGTGAGCTTTGTCTACGTCAACCATAAAGTCCAAATCCAAAACTCATATCTGACCATGGCTATGCAAGAAGATATAAATCCAAGGCATATCCATCAACATCAGAGGAAAGGGGAGCATGGGTAACCAAGAAAGAAATTCTTGGACAAAAACAGCAACCCTGGGCTTATCCGTCTGGTAGAAAAATACACATTTCCAAGAGAAAGAAGTGAAGGTGGCCAGAGCTCCTCAGAGCCGCCTGGATTTCTTACCATTCTGGTTGAATAAATGAAACAGATGGATGCTCAAAGTTATGAAGAAAATAAAGCAGGCCAAGGTGATAGGGAGTGACAGGGTGGCGGTCGCTATTTTAGATATTGGACACTTAAGTACCTGCAAGTGACAGTTAAGTAGATTCCTATCTCATATGAAGGAATAACTCCAGCAAAGATGTGGAGCGGAGTATTCCAGGACGTGAGACTACTGAGCCCTTAACATGGAAGCAAACTGGAGCGTGAGAGGAAGAGCAAGAAGCCCTGTGTGGCTGGCACCCTGAGGGAAGAGGAGCGGCTCTAAGATGAACCTGGGCAGAAAGGCAGCAGCCTGCTGCTGCACGGTCTTGTGGGCCATGCCCAAGTGCTTGGATTTTATTCTTACAGTAATGGGAAGCTATCAGCAGACTTCTGAGCAGAGTGATAGGAACTTGTTTTCAGAAGATAGCTCTGACTGTTCCACTGAGAACAGACTCCAGGAGGGCAAGAATAGAATTTGGGCAACAAATAAGGAGGAAATTTCCTGAATTTGTCTCAAAGATGATGGAGGTGTGGACTAACAATCCAGTGTTCAGCTAAACATGGGACTGTCGCCTTTGAGAGACAAATTTAGCAAAGTGTGAGAGATGTCCCTCAAACATGGTTTGGAGGCTGTTTCCCTAGCCATTGGCTACTGTGTAGCTGCAGAGAACCAATGAAACAGTCAGTTTATTCCCCAAAAGCCTTTTATAAATGCCCGTTTAAATGTTATCTTTAGAAGCTTCTGATGGGGTCAATACAGAATATGAATATTCCCCCAGGCATAATATTGTACAGGATCTCCAATTGTTACGTTCCATTCTATTTTCCATCTTGATATATGTTCTGTTCTAATTCTATCTGAATTCACCAGAAACGGTTAAACAATAAGCACCAGATTGCAACATAGTCCAAGTAACACAATGCCAATATCAAATATCTGACATTCCCTGCTACCCTATAAAATTTAACAATACGACCCCCCTCATTATCAAACTCTCACAAAGTCCTGACAATGAATCAACCCCTCCTTTTCTCACAGATAAATTGTATTCCCTCCAAATGACTTTCTTCCCTTGATCCCACTGAGAAATGAAGCTCTACAATATTAAAATCTTCATAGCAAGGTCATCTTCCTGCCTGCTCTTATTCTGTCACTGGAGCCTGTGTGGAGACGCCAGCCAATTACAAAACCTGGTCATTCCAACTCTGTCATATTTTTCACTTTCCCAAAATTCCATTGTTAATCTCATATCCATTCAATACTAAATACTAAATAATTCAAATGTCAATTCCATTATGCAATAGGAAACTTTTTCTAGAATAAGAGCCCAAGATCTATGGATATCCCACAAAAGCCTCTCATCAAACTCAGAATAAAAGAACTCCAAACCATGGACCTAGGATGCCATGTGATCTTGTCCCTATCTAACTTTCCCATCTCATCTTCTATCACAACCTCTCCTTGGGTATATGCAGGAATGGACATGGGTGGACCACTTTTCCCAGTTTGCTGAGGACTTCCTTGCATTAGCACTGAAATTCCTGTGTCCTAGGAAGCCATAAGTTCTGGGCAAACCAGGATGATGATCACTGTACTACAGGCTCACTTTCTTTTTCTCACACATGTAGGCTTGTTTCTCTACAGGAACCTTTTTCTCCCAGGTACTTCTTTGGCTCATCCTTTCTCATCATTTGGTTTTCTACACACATATATCTATCCAGAAAACTACCTCTAGCCACCTGTATTATTATTAATAACATTTATTTTGTGATATTATCTTTTATTTTTCCATTTAATTATTTATTGCATATCTCTTCCTTTAGCATGTTAACTCTGGGAAGTACTCTATCTTCTCCTCTGCTGTACCCCCACCTCCAAGGGTATCTAACACATGGGAGGCTCTCCAAAGCTATTTGTTGAGTGAACAATTTTTCTATTTTGTTCAAGATTACTTCATGTCATAAACCAGAGGGATCATAATTATCAGTACCAACAAAAACAGAAATTTTATTCATTCAACAATTTAAAATTTCATAATAGTAAAGTTTTATGAACTTTGGCAAGCTAGTAAGTGGAGGAAGTCACTGAATTCCACCAGTCCACAGTGAATGGCTTAACCAGATGCACAGACCATTCAGGTGGTTTAAAACAATATCTAGTGAAGAAGTTGCTTCCTTCCTGTCCTTTTGGAACTGTTATCACTCACCTGTCCCTTTCTAAAGTGAATCAGTTCTTCAAATTGGGGATATTCCTTTCCATAAATTTTGCCTGTAGTTCTGCATTGGGCAAATGTCTTGTCACATCCTTGAACACTTGTTCTAAGCATAGCTTAGAACACGTTTTGGAAACTTCCTCAAATTCCAGGTTCTTTGTTGTTATTTCTAATTCTAAGTTCTTCCAAAACAGAATTGGTCCTTGACCCACAGCTTTGGTCAGCTCAGATTACCAGGCCTTTTAGAAACCTCTTCTCCTTCTCCAGGGTTCCCACATAGGCTTTTAGACTCTTGAGCCATTACTAGAAAGCCTTGTACAGCGTAACAATGGCAGATGATTTTTCAGCACTCAAAGAATATTATGAATGAAAAGGTGGGATACACAGAGGTCTTCTTTTACCTTAAATTTCATTCTTCTGTTGCCAGGTACACGGCTCAATGATTTGCAAGTTCCTCCCAGCAATGAACAGAGTTCAGTTTAAAAACTAATTGAAATAAACCTTACCCAAGCCAATCTCTCTTTACTCTTACAGGTGCACAAAAGGCTAGAGGCGTGAAGAGGCCTGAGAGTAGGGTAGCTACATCACTGCTCCTCCAGAGGGTTCTCTGATGACTGGGCCAGAAAGGTAGGTGGACCCCTGATGATAAGTCGATTGAGACAGCCTGCTTTAAAATAAGCACTGGGAACCTAGATACAGAATGTTTACTGTGTTGTCTCTTAGAAGTGACTAAGTGGACAGGCATCTCCAGGAGCCCCGCCAGGACAGCCCTGCCTCGGAGTGACACTTCCCCACCTCCCACACTTGGACCGCCTTCCTGCCGCTGAGGGTGCACCGAAGCAGGAGACACATCAAGTCTACCAGAGGTGCTATCAAAACCATCAGCGAGGATGACAAAAGGTTAAAGACAGAGAGGAACACAACTTATTTTCAAATTCTTTCAAAGACATGTTTTCCCTTAAAATGCAGGTTCCTTGTTGGAGGAGAATTGTAATATTGGTTTGTTGCTTGTGGAGAAATGCAGAGGCCCAGCCGTGTGCTGGGAGCAGCCTTGCAGAGACCTCGGAGTCCGTTGTTTGAGAGGAGGGGGTCTGTCCACCTGGCAAACCTCTGGAATTTCAAAGGTAGAGCGCAACCCCCCTCCCTGGTTTCCCTCTCAACAGACCTCAATCCTCCTCAACCTCAGGGACTTTGGTCTGTGCTGTAAGAAATGAAACATATTTCCCAATGTGTTTTCTTTCTTTTTTAATAAAAATATCAAAGGCATACTTATCAGTGGCTGAGGAGGGAAAGCTGCGGCAAAGGCTATTTTTTAACTGGAACATGCCCCGTGCTGTGACACACTCATCCAGGGGCGGCAGAAGATTGATGGCTGGACATGTGGACGGAACTGCCACTGATTGAAATCAGACAACTGCAAACTGTGAGGGAAGCTGGGGGAAACCATTTTAACCACAGCCATCCAGTCTTAGCACGTTTGGACAGGGCTTTTCCCCCGCCCGCCGTCTGCAATACAGAGCTCACAGGGGCTTGGCACCATGAAGTCAAAGCCGAAGGAGGGTCTGTGACAGCTTCAAGATTACACACCCCTCTACGACTCTATCTCACCTGCACCTTTTTAACAAGCCCACGGCTGAACAATTACCCATCCCAGGGCTCAGGACTCCACATGGAGAACAAGCAGTCAGTCCCCTTTCACAAGCAGAGGAGAGAGAAAAGTGATAAACCCCACTGCTCCCCTGGCCTAAATCCCCGACGTTACCGTCCTTTAATTTTGTGCAGGGTTCTTTCATTTGCTTTTCAATGGGCAGAGGCTAAGAGGAAGGAAGTCATGGGAAATTGTCAATGCATTACTTAGTGCCCATCACCAGGATCGCAGCCGGAGTTCAGGGTTGTTAACAATTGTGCAGCTATGCACTTGAACTGAGACATTTTTATTTCATTGGGGGTGTCGGTTTACAGCCATTAGCTAAGCAGATTGGCCAGGACCGAAAGGCCTTTTTTTGTTCCTTATCACCAAATCTCTCTTCCATTATTCAGGTCTTTAAAAAAAGAGAAAGAGGGAGGTAGAGCAGCTTTAAACACATTCTGTTTTGTGACTTGTTTCCATCCTCAGGCGGGAACAGTCGAAAACAGGTTTTATTAGAAATCATTATTTAAATTCCTGCCCAGGAGCATATCGATCTCTTGTGTTTAATGGTTCCCAGATCACGGAAAGTAGCAGAGAAGGTCTCCAATGGGCCGACATAATGTCAGTGACAATTCATTTTTTTGCCAGTTAGGATGCTGGTTTAATATCCTGAAAAAGGCACTTAACACCACCCTTTCATAACATCTGTCAGGGCCCATCCAGTGGCTTGTTTCTCACACTGTGGGCTCCCAGGCCGTTTGGGGCCTTTCTCAGAAATAGACTTCTTTCTCTCAGAGGTCACAGAATTCCTCAGACATTCAACTACCCCAGCCCCGGGGCTGAACCCTCGCAGACCAGCTGTTCCAACTTTCCCGAGCACTCCTAAATTTCCTAAATGTGTGCCATATAAAAATAAAATTTAGGACAGTGAGTGTTCGGGAGCTTTGTATATAAGGATATAACTCATTCCGTGTCTATGGCCTGTTATTCCCACATTCTTCTCCAGCACTCACAGTTTCATCTTGGTGTTCAGAATCATTCAGCAGGAGTCTCAAGACTTAAAATTTGGGTCAAGAGGTCATTTTTCTTCTGTTACCTTTTCAAAAAGTCACATTTTTCTTTGAAAAACAATTTAAATACAAAATATCTAAATAAAATTATATTGTGCACTGGAAATCCATTATTGTTAAAATTTCCTGTCATTTGTGCACTCTCACTGTTGCATGTACATTTATACATTATCACACATACTCTCTCACACTCTCATGAATATACACACAGACATGCTCATATAGTTTTTTTTTAACAACTTGAAAGTAAGTTGCAGACATCCTGACATTCTATGGCTAAGTACCTCAGTGAGAATTTTCTAGGAACTATATAACAACAATACCCTTATCATACCTAAGAAAATTAACAATAAGTTTATGATATAATCTACTATCTACTCAATATCACATATTTCCAATTGTCCTTTGATAGCTATATCCCCCTAATCCAAGAGCCAGTCAAGATTCACACATTGCATCTGGTTGTTTTATTTTGTTTTGTTTTGTTTTTTATGATGACTTTTTAAAAAAATATATTTTATTGATTATGCTATTACAGTTGTCCCATTTTCCCCCCTTTATTTCCCTCCACCCCACACCCCCCCAATCCCCCCGCCCTTTAGTTTTTGTCCATGGGTCACATAAGTTCTTTGGCTTCTACATTTCCTGTACTATTCTTAACCTCCCCCTGTCTGTTTTCTACCTACTGTTTATGCTACTTATTCTCTGTAACTTTTCCTCCTCTCTCCCCTTCTTACTCCCCTGTTGATATCCCTCCATGCCTTATATAAATCCCTTTAACATTTCATATAATAAAGGCTGGGTGATGATGAACTCCTTGAACTTGACCTTATCTGAGAAGCACTTTATCTGCCCTTCCATTCTAAATGAGAGTTTTGCAGGATAGAGTATTCTTGAATGTAGGTCCTTGCCTTTCATGATTTGGTATACTTCTTTCCAGCCCCTTCTTGTTTGAAAGGTCTCTTTTGAGAAATCAGCTGACAGTCTTATTGGAATTCCTTTGTAGGTAACTGTATTCTTTTCTCTTGCTGCTTCTAGGATTCTCTCCTTATTTTTAATCTTGGGTAATGTAATTATGATGTGCCTTGGTGTGTTCCTCTTTGGGTCCAACTTCTTTGGGACTCTGTGAGCTTCCTGGACTTCCTGGAAGTCTATTTCCTTTGCCAGATTGGGGAAGTTCTCTCTCATTATTTGTCCAAATAAGTGTTCAATCCCTTGGTCTTCCTAGTCTCCTTCTGGCATCCCTATGACCCGGATGTTGGGATATTTACAGATGTCACAGAGGTTCCTAAGCCTGTCCTCATTTTTTTGAATTCTTGTTTCTTCCTTCTGGTCCACACCGTTGATTTGAGTCCCAGTTTCTTTCTCTTCCCTATAGTTCCCTGCACATTTCCCCTCATTTTCTTTAGCATATCCTTCATTTGTTCATCTGATTGCAACCAACTTTATTTCAATTCTGTGAGCATCCTGATTACCAGTATTTTGAATTGTGCATCTGATAGGTTGGCTATCTCTTGGTCACTTAGTTGTATTTTTTCCAGAGCTTTGTTCTGTTCTTTCGCTTGGGCCATTTTTTTCCTTGGCACATCTGTTACTTTAAGAGACAGAACCTTAGGTGTTCACCTGGGTGGGATTCCCTATGCTTCACTGTGTTTTGACGCTGTCTGAGGGGGCGTGGCCTGAGAGGGAACACTGGCCTGGCGCCTGCTCTGCTCTTCCCGGCTCCCAGTCACTTTCTCCTCTCCTGTGTGGCTGGGAGTTGCTACTGCTGCCACCTCAACTCCCACAGGTATTTTCTGCTCTGCTCCCCAGCTCCTTCTCCCAGTTTATCTGCAGCATGAGTAAGGACTGCCCAGTCCACCAGTCTCAGCCCATAGTTTCCCACGGGCTTCTCCGGGTGCCCCGGCGCTTTTTGGCCAGGCACGGCTGCCAGGAGTCTTTCCAGGCAAACTCCCGACTGGCCAGGTACGCTCTTCGCCTGGCTCCACCCCGCTTACTGGTCTGGATGAACGTGTCCTCTCTAACTCCTTGGCTGTTGGACTTCCACTTGGTTCAGTTCTCTGTCCATTCTGGTTGTTTATTTTGCCTTTTAAATTGTTGTTTTTCCCCCTTTGGTTGTGTGAGGAGGCACAGTGTGTCCACCTACGCCTCCATCTTGGCCAGAATTCCTATGATGACTTTTTAAAGAATTTAGGTCACCTGTCTTTTACACTCTAGAGTGTCCCTTCATACCTTTGGTAAACTTTGTTACCGAAATATATCACACAACAGGGTATACAAGTCTTAAAGGAATTGTTCCAATAATTCTTAGAAAGTGAACACATCTATGTCACTTATACCCAGAGTAAGTTATGCCACATTGCTTGGACCCATAGGCCTTACTCAACTTCATTCCAGTCACTGTGCTCAGCAAAAAGTAACCGCTATTCTGACTATCACTGTAGCTTCATTGTCTTCCTCCTCTTCTTCCTTCAAACTACCTTCAGTCAGTGCCGCAGGTGACACAGGGAGCCTACAATAGCCAGAGTCCTGATGAGACCTCCTTTAAGTACCCATTATACCAACATTGATTCCTCATCTATTTCCAGAGCCCTGATACAAACCAGTCTTTAAAAATAATTATGCAAATAGTTCTTAATCTGCATTAGCCAGTGAAATAAAAAAAGGGGATTTTTTGTTCTTTCAAGTTGCAATTCTGTCATGCTATTCTTTATAAAAAAATTTCAGAACTCTTAATATTATTCAAGTTTTAATACTATTTGTCATTGGGATAATAGCTTATAAATATATTATGTTGGTTTCATTGAATTCTTTGAAAGCGTAGCATTTTTTTCAATAAGAATAAAACCTTAAGGAACGTAGATCTTAGAATGCCTTCTAGATGCTCCTCACCTTTAGGGAATTAGACTACAAGACCAAAGAAGATCATGAATGGAATATATCATTATGTCCTAACTAAAAAATTGTTACTTAGAGCAATTAAAAACAGGTTCTCTATGAATAAGAAATGAAAAAACACATCATCTGGCATTGGCCTTGCTTTAAAACCACGGCTTCTCTCTGACGACTTATTCTTGCCAAGAAGTAAAGAATTACATGTGTTTCTTAAAAGCTGCATTCTACATCAATTATAGTTGTTGAATCTCTCCACTCATAATATTTTGGTAGATATGAAGGGGTTAGTATACTAAAATTTTAAGTATCAGGACATAAGTGATGACTTTTAATTATCTATTTTATTATATTACATGTATAATCAACTTCCGTCTGACTGAATTTGACCATAGAGGGATAGTAGAGTTGCTTGTTTATTGTGTTTTTTATGAGGGTTTTTCTCTAAATACAATATTATTTTGTAAACTTTCTTGTAGCACAAAGAGAAAAAGCTCAGGGTTGGCTCAGATTAACTTACAATCTTTGTTCAAATGCCACAAATTACAGTATTTAAAAACTGGACAAGAGTCAACATTGTGAAGGAAATAATGATGACAGAGTTCACATAAAATTGGAGCAGATATTAGAATTCAATGTCATGTTCTTACAGAGATAGCCCTGAAGTCTTTAAGGCAACAGATGTTAAGAAGCAAGGTTTACCATCTCATTTAACTTATGGCATCTTCCATCACAGTGGGGACTTTACTCAATTTCCAACTACTATCAACTGTCAAATCATCACACAGACTCAACATTATCCAACACAAATTTGTATGACATTTGTAGAAACCTCACTATGGCTGCACTTTTATGAACTGTTTCTCAATTCTTTTTTAAGTCATCATTCTCTTTTCTCTGCATAAACTGTTAACTTGTTTTTCTAAGTGAATAAGATATAGTTATTAACCTTCCATACAAAAGCCTTGAAGTAGAATTTTCAGTTTTAACTTTGGTTAAGTAATAACACAACAATTGCATTGATTTTTATCATTTTAGTGTGATTAATTTTTAATTATATAAGCACAAAGAGAAATAAGGTACAAAACAATAAAAATATTCGAACCATTCCAACCTAGAAGTCAAACGCTATTGATAAGCAGTAGATGTTTCTACCCCTCACATAATAGTCCCATGTTGCAATATATTTACAACACTTCCAGAAAACAGTAAACTGCCATTTTCAGTTCACAGTAAAGCAGTGAGATTTGTTTTGTGATTTAATATTTAAAGGTCTTTTCTAAGCCAGTTTATAATAAATATCTTGTGTTTTTAAGAATATAAAAATGGTGTTAAAACATTATAGCAAAGCTGTTTCCTAAAAATATTATGAGCATTACTTTTTTTGTGGATAATCTGCTATAAAATGGTGATGCTCAATGAAACAATGAGAAGAAGAAAATTAAAAAATAGAAACATGCAAAAAATAGTCTTTTTTTTAAAGATTTTATTTATTTATTTTTAGAGAGAGGAGAAGGGAGGGAGAAACAACAATGTATGGTTGCCTCTCACGTGGCCCTCACTGGGGACCTGGCCTGCAACTCAGGCATGTGCCCCGACTGGGAATCGAACCGGGACCCTCTGGTTCCCAGCCCGCGCTCAATCCACTGAGCTACACCAGCCGGGCAAAAAAATAGTCTTTCTAATATGAACTGATATTAACAATAATAGCTAACTGTTACCTTCATAGAAAATGCATTGCTATTTATAGTGGAAAGTGATCTTAGAAAACATTCATTAACATTTTATTTTACAGTCAGAGGCATTAAAATGATGCAATTTGCCCAAGTTTACATAGGTAAAAAATGGAAAATTTAAACATTTGTTCATTCAGTGAATATTTCCTAAGTATGCACTATGTGATGCACCCTGAACTTCGTCTCTGGTTGCAAATACATAAATTTCAACTCAAGCTGGCCTAAAAATTGAAGGATATTTGTTTGCTCATTGACTGAAGCAATTCTAGATGAAGCATGGCTATTTTATCTATTTGTTTTATCTCACATATGCTCACTTCCTACTTTGGCTGGCTCCCACAATTCCAAGGATAAGTGATTTTTCGCCTACACTGGGGAGAAGTGAGAGAGTGATAGAGAGCCAAAAAAATTCGGTTTTATGACTAATTCTGACTCTAATAGGTAGACATAAAGGCTAAAAAGATTGTCTGGAAAGATATATTTGTACTTCTATAACAAATTTTAATGAGTTTAAAATAGAACTGTAAGTTGAAAATACCGTTTTGAATGAGATTATTTTGATATTTTTCTTATTGCTTTCTGTTGATGCTGTTTTTCTTGCTGTTGTTATTGTGGTAAGAACAGTTAACATGAGTCTTCCCTTTCAACAAATTTTAAGTGCACAATACAGTATTATTAATTAAAGGCACAATGCTTCATAGCACATCTTTAGAACTTATTCCTCTTGTATAACAGAAACTTTATTCCTGTCGAACAACTCCCTATCCCCTCTCCCTCCAGCCTCTGCCAACCATGTTACTCTCTGTCTCTGTGAGTTCGACTATTTTAGATACCTCATACAATGGAATCATACAGCATTTGTCTTTTTTTCACTGGCTTACTTCACTTGGCATAATAATGTCCTCCAGGTTCATCCATGTTGTCACATATGGCAGGATTTGCTTCTTTTTAAGGTTGGATAATATTCATTGTACATATGTTCCACATTTTCTTCACCCATTCATCCATCAATGGGCACCTGTGTTATTTCCATATCTTGGCTACCGTGAAGGCTGCTGCGAAGATTGTAAGAATGAACATATCTCTTTGAGATCCTGATGTCAATTCCCTTGACTATATACCCAGAAATATAATTTTTGGATCATATGGTAGTTCTATTTTCAATTGTTTGACAAATAACTTGAATAAAAAAATGGGCACAATAATTGAATAGGCATTTCTCCAAAGAAGATGTGCACCTGGCTTTTGAAATAGGTATATGAAAAGATGCTGAACATCACTAATCATTAGTGGAGTACAAATCAAAATCACAATGAGATATGACCTCAGACCTGTTAGGATAGCTATTATGAAAAATAATAATAATAATAATAATAATAATAACAAGTGCTGGAGAGCCTGTGGAGAAGTTGGAACCTTGTGCACAGTTGAAATGTAAAGTGGTGTAGCCATTATGGAAAATGGTATGGAGGTTTCTCAAATAATAATAATAATAATAATAATAATAATAAGAAGAAGAAGAAGAAGAAGAAGAAGACAAGAAAGAAGAAGAAGATAGCTGTATTTTATGAATCTCTTCAATTCCTTCACTTCAAATACTCATCACTAAATGCCAAAACAGTAGCAATAGTTGAGACTGAAAGATATGTGTGGGGTTTGAGTGGAAGAAGGCAAAATATCAAGAAGAAAGAGGAAGAGGAGGGGAAGAGGAGTGGGAGAGAAAAAAAAGAAAAGAAACCAGGAGAAAGGAAGCAGTTTAAAGTAAATTTAGAATTTATGGTAGTTAAAAACTAGAAGCATCAATAGTCATGAAGCTTCCATAGATACCATCAAGGATACTTTCATTTAAATTAAAGAATCATGATTTTTCTGAATTCTTTGTTTCTTAAATCTATGCCTAAAATGAGAAAACAAAAGAAGGGAAAATGTAGATGTGACCCTAATACACTAAGATATTCTTGGACACAAAACCTCAAATACATATCTTATGCAGATACTTACCAGAAAAAGACAAATTTTAATGTCGTTTTCCTTTTCCCATCAAAATGAAAATTTCCTTGGAAAAACAAAGATCTGATCCAATCAATGAAAAAATTAGTGGTAGGAAGTATTTCAGATTAAATTACTTCTCAGTCTTAGATTCTCCAGTTTACTAGAAAGTTTTGCTTTCTGTGTAAGGGAGCAACGAGACAAGAAATGAAGAAAATGAAAAGGAGAAAAGACTTTATACAGAAGGAAGAAAGTGGGGAATTGCCATGGAACATTTTTAAACCATTTTCATCCAAAGACATTCCCCAAATTTGACATATTATCCCAAGTTCCTTGCTGTGTCTATTCCCTGACCTCTGTAATAATTAGAGTCACAAAAATTAAGTGGATCATGGACTTGTCTAGTATTTTTCCAATGCTGTCTTCTGAATATATCTCTTTTGTCTCAAAGTAATCTGAGGAAGTATAAAAAATTGGCTTTGTTCCAAGAAATTTTTAAACAGTGTAGTCTAACCAGAGTTCCTTCTTCACTACCTTTTATTTTTTAACTTTCCTGCTATTTGACTTCTAACCCCAAGTGTTAAATTGTGCCGTCCTCTTAAAAACCACCAGCAACCTTCTCATTACCACATTTCAAGGACATTCCTTTATTTCCATCATTTTCAACTTCTCTGTAGTTGGTGGTCTTCAAACATGACCCCATACCAGGTGATTCAAATATGAAGCTAACATTGAAAATTAATATTAGAGCTATTCATAATGCTGATCACCTGAATTCCTCCAAAGCTCTTTCTTCCCTAGGTTATAGTTTGGTTCTTCTGCTATAAATCTAAACACTCTTGTGTCTGTTGCTCTTCCTGCTTTCTTAAATGCTAATTGCATCTTTCTCCTCATCCATGATCAAAATTTTAAAAATACCTCTCCAAGTCAACATCTCCTGCTATAGCTCCTTTCCAGAACTCCAACTTGTATTTCCTATAACCAGCTAGAACTAGCCACCTGAATATTTCAATAACCTCTCAAATTAAAGCCCATCTTCACTTACCAAATCTATCTCTCTCCCCTTGCCAAACAGCTCATCTTCTTGATTTTTATTTAAAAATACTTTAAATAACATCAATAATAGTAATAATACAATTTAATCATTTTTTTAAGAAAATTGATGTCAAAGCCCTGCAAGAGACAAATGGAATTACACAATGAGTCCTCCAAATGCCACCTATGAAAGGACAGCATAGTCTCCAAAAGTCTATCTCAAACACTTCTTTGTTAGATATTTTCAGACTCATGTTGCTAGGAATAATTTTCCCCCTTTAAAAATCTACATTACATTTCCTAACTCCTCCATTATAGAAGTTAAATTATACTGTATATTATGGTAGCTTCTTAGTTTGTTTGGGTGCTTCGTTGAATGAAAGGAAGTGTAAGAGCAATGGTTCTAATGTGTTAGAGTGTATGGAAATTGCTGGGAAGAAAATCAGACTACATATTTCTAAGCCAAACCATCCAAAATTGTTATTCAGTAGCCTGGATGGTGCCCAGGTTATTACATACACATAAGGCGCTCTGCTATAGATGATTCTAGAATCACACTTTGAGAAATATTCTCTCAGACCACAAATCTGTGACTTTCTCACTCCTCTCTGTATGTCTAGCAGCAGATGCTCACTCCTCTATATAACAGATGCTCAATGTATAGTGAATAACTGGGTCAACATTGATGCTTAATTAATGGGCCACATCTCCTTGTTATAATGAACTTCGAGGGTTTATGCCCCAATGGTTGGTTACAATTCTACCAGACCTCTTCAACATTCGCAGTGAAACTCGGAGAAACTACTACAAGAAAGATAATGTCCTTCTAGTCCTTTCTTCCATGTGTCACTCCCTAAAGTTATTCCCATAGAAGCAGATACTTCCAGAGCTGTTCGATCCTACCCATGAAATAAGTTAAGGATTTCTCACAGTGAGAAACACTTGACTTACCATGCCAAGCTCTCTTAATTAATCACGCTGTCCACTGTTTGGAATAGTTCCACTGGTCTGGATTTCATAGTTATTTAAAGCTGAGCAGACTAGAATTGCTCAGCTATGGAAAAGGAACTCACTGACTCTCTGAGGCACAATCAATTGAATCAGGAGTTTCCTCCAAAGCTGGTTTTGTAATATTGTCCCTTCTAAATTTTTCCAGCCACCAGTCATTTAGCCTTTCAAGCTAAATTGAAGAGGAGGTGCATTGCTCACCATGACTCAATAGGTGAAAATTATTATAATACAATTAACAGCAAACTTAAATGTAAGAACCATGTTTCTGTGCCAAGTCCAAACCCTAAAAATTATAGACTTATCTTGCTTTCAGATTCCTTAGAGAGCAACAAGATTTTTTTTTTTTTTTTGCTTTACACTATAATGCTAAATGCAATGCTATGTTGTTCTTTATATCACCATGGCTTAGTGTGAGAATGTTTTCATTAAGGTAGAAAGCAATAAAAAAGGAAATTTGAAAAAGTTTAGCCTGATTGTATTACTATCCCTTTATCCTCCAACAGCCTTTTTAATTAAGAAAGAGCAACCATTATACAAAATCAAAGCGGAAAATCCAGGAAGCAGGAAATATTTTTAAAGCTTTGTGTTGTTTTAAGATTACCTAAAGAAAATATGACAACACGAATTAAAATTTAATTATACTATTCTTGCTAGAGTAAAAAGGTGGCTTTAAGTCAGTTTTATTCCATTATTAACAGTTGTATAAATTTTTTTCCTACTTAATACTGGCAATGTTTATAATTAAATAGCTTTGTTTTAACTTCAATAGTGTGAGACCTAGATACTTGAGGCGTATGAACTTCAAGATCTTACTGAGCTCAGAGAGTGATATAAATCTAGATGATGGAGTCTGCAGAATAATTTGTTGATGGAAATTATGATGTAAACCTGTTTCTTCTTTCACTGAGAGATGCTTGAATGGTCCCTGGGGTAATTTTACCTTCAGGACATATTTAGAATAGTAACAATAGTTCGCTATTGTATACCATGATTTTATGTAAGCAATATATGTTTTTATCTTAGTGGTTTGATATCATATATTTATTTAACAAAAATTTATTGAACTCTGCTACCTGCTTGTTAGCAGGTCAAACAAATCAGATTCTCTGGCCTCAAAAGTTTACAATCTAATGGAAAAAAGTGATTTAAAAATAAACAAATAATTTCAGACCATCAAGAGTGCAGTCTTAGCAGTTTGACAGGGTGCTACAGGATTACAAAGAGACAGGGCATAATTCCTTGATGAACTGGAGTCAAAACTTGGCAAAAGGGATTCAAACTGTGTCCAAGCAGGTGTCTGCCTGACCTGTAGAGAGGTAGGTGCTTTAAACCAAGGAAAAAATGGCATTTGCCTAATGAAGGAGTTCAAGAAATTATGGTTTTTTGGGAGAACTTGAGTTGTTCTACTTGGTCACAACACGAGCTATGTGTGGAGAAGTCACAGAAGACCGCACCATTCAAAACAGTGTGGGCCAGGGAGCTGGCTCCTTCCTGAGGCTCCAGAGCCTCTGAAGAATTTTAACCAGGAAAGTGACATAATCCCATTTGTTCTATTATTTTTTAAAGAACTTTATTGAGATTTTATTGGCATACGATAAACTATTTTTTTACAGGGAATTATATTTATCCATAATTCCAGTCAAGGTAATGAGCATATCATCGCTCTGAAAACTTTCCTTGGGCTCTTTGGTCATGCTCCCTCTCTCCTCTCTCCCACAACCAAACCCAGGAAACCACAGAACCACTGATCTTTCTGTCACTGTATGTTAGCATTTCCCAGAAGTTTACATGAGTGTAATCAAATCGTATGGGGTCACTTTGTCTGGTTTCTGTCATTCAACAGAATTATTTTGAATTCACCAGTGTTGTATGTATCAGTGAATTCCCTTTTATTGCTGAGTGGTGCTCCTTCATATGGACATACCACAATTTGTTAATCCATTTACCTTTGATAAACTTTGGGTGTTTCCAGCTTCTGACTATAGCAAATAAAGCTGGTATGGATATTCATGCATAAGCCTTTGTAAGGACAAATGCTTTTATTGCCTTAGATAAATACCTAGAAATGGAATGCCTGGATCAACAACAGGTCTAGTTAACTTTTTAGAGGGTTGCCAAATAGTTTTCAAAGTGATTGTATCATTTTATATTTGCAACAATAGGGTATGAAAGTTCTAGTATATTCAGATCCTCTCCAATAGTCAGTGTGGTCAGACTTCTAAGTTTTAATATGTGTGTATATTAATCATTGTGGTTAAATATGTATTTCCCTCATGACTACTGGTATTGAGCATCTTTTCATGTGCTTATTTGACCCTGTATGTCTCCTTTGATGAAGTGTCTATTCAAATCTTTCAAGTATTTTTATTTTGGGTTTTCAAGTTTCCTTATATTATTTCCTTTTTAGAGTTTGTTAGATATTCTGGATAAAAGTTGTTAACAGATAAGTGATTTGCAAGTATTTTCTCCAGTGAAGTGGTTTGTTTTGTGAAGAGTAGATGATTTTGGTCTCATTTAAAAAAAAAATCTTTGCCTGACTCAAGGTCACAAGATTTTTCTTCTACTTTTTTCCCTAGAAGTTTATAATTTTAGGTTTCACATTTTGTGTGTCATCCATTTTGAGTAAATTTTTGTATGTTGTGCCAGGTGAGAATAGAGGTTTCTTCCTTCATTCCTTTTTTCTTTCCTTCCTTCCTTCCTTTTTTTGGCACATAGATGACGAATTGATTCAGTACTATTTGTTGAAATTGTTTTCACTTCTCTACTGAATTGCCTTTGTACCTTTGTCGAAAATCAATATCCAACCTAACAGATATCTATAGAACACTCAACAACAGCATGATACACATTGTTCTCAAGTGCACATGGAACATTCTTCATAATAGACCATATGTTAATCCAGAAAACCTGTCCCAATAAATTCATAAAGATTTAAAACACGCAAAGTATCTTCTCTGGACACAATAGAATAAAACTAAACATGAATAAGAGAAGTTCATAAAAAATTCACAAACAAATGAAAATTAAACAACCAATGGGTCAAAGAAGAAATCACGAGGGAAATTAAAAATGCTTTGAGAGAAATGAAAACAAAAACACGACATACCAAAACTTAAGTAATGCAGCAAAAGCAGTGACTAGAGGGAAATTGATAGCTGCAAATGCCTGCATTAAAGAATTAAAAATATTTCAAATGAATAATCTAACTTTACACCTTAAGGAACAAGAAAAGGGAGAGCAGAATATACCTAAAACCAACAAGGTGAAGAAAATAATTATCCACAAAATGTTGAAAAAGAGAAAATAAAAGAAACAGCCTACTCTGACTCTCAGCATACTGTATATATTATTCACTGAAAATAATGGCATTGCCATAAGGAAATGTTATTGTAGGGTCAAAATAATAATAGATATGTAGTTGTTAGGTACATAAGAAAGTTGACATTTGTATATCATTTATTATGAAAGAGACTATGACTTTGGAGAACACAAATTTAACATAACTTGACCCCAGAATTCTACACATGGTGTTTCCATAGTACAGATGTTCACTATGAGGCTGCAGCTTATTACATAGTGTACCAATGGGAAAAATATTCATTTCAACAGTACATGGTCAATGTTATTTGCCATAAAATTCTGTCAGAGCAACACATCCTTGAAATATACCTTATTTGTGCATTAAATGATAGACTGGAAGTTTCCAGGGGAGATTTTAAGGTTGGATTGAAGTAAATTTTTTAAAAAGATATGCATAGAAATCAGTTGACTTTCAACCTCATGAATTTAAGAAAGGGTGATCTTATGTGAAGTATCTTAAATTAACTTAAAAATAAAACATTCTCCACATATAGGGGAATATAGGGAATATTGAGTTTTATATGTATAGGGAATAATTTGTTACCATTCAGTTTCTGGAATGAAAGATGCAACTTTCTGTTCTGGCTGACACGCTGAAGAAGCTAAATGAATATTCTAAGTGAGACTGCCAAGAAAACTGCTGTGAGTTATTGTCACGTCCCATATAAGCTTTGGATAAATTTAAAACACACAAAGGCATGAAAAAAGGGATTGAGTTACATAGCAAGTAAACAAAAATCACTGATTTTAATTTTTCCATGCACAGTCCCATTCATACAGCAGACAATGCCTGCTTATAAGCACAGTAGACTGTTACCTCTGCCCTCCACACCACATTGAAAACATGCACCAGTTTGAGCCCCAGTGTGGTAAGTCATGTCATAATGCCAGCCTGACGTCAGGTACCCATAGAACATCTAATAGGAACAACACAGAAGAACCTAGGGTCAGATAAAGCCAGAGGGTTAGGGCATTTCCTTTCAAAATCTGGAGGAAAATTATCTTAATTGTAAAGAACTGGATTTTAAGACCATCAGGACTTCTAGACTTTAGGTACAGTTTTCATACCTTCAATAACTTCTTCCCCCTTATATGGATAATCATCTTTTCCCTTGAGGCGAGAAGTCATTTTATAGCGTGTGAATCCATAAATAAACAAACAAAAGAAAACAAAATACAAAATTACCCATTGTAGAAATTCAAAAAATTCAGGAAGACATGAAGTTAGTTAAATCTGGAATAGGAATGTCATACACTATATATATTACTACTTTAATTCTTTTATCAAATATCTAATTATTAAACACATTCGTGTATGAGATAAAAACAAGTTGTTCCAATATTTCCCATCTGAGCAGGGAGGTTGAGATTCTGGTCTCATCTGCATGGAGTATCCGAGCCTAGAAATAAGAGTAGACAGAACAGGTGGTTGGCCCTGGAGCATTCAAAACCACAGGGCTATCCAAAGCATCAGTATTTTTTAAAATTTTATTGTTTTTCTATTATAGTTGTCCCAATTTTCCCCCCATTGTTCTCCACTGCCCTGTTCACTCCCCACTCCCACCGTCAATCCCCACCCAGTTGTCCATGTCCATGGGTCATTTATACATGTTCCTTGACTAGACCCTTCCTCTTCTTTCTCCCCTTCGCCCCCTTTCCCCTCCCCTTTGGTCACTCTCAGTCTGTAAGTCTGTTTCCATGCCTCTAGTACTATTTTGCTCATTTGTTTTGTTCCTTAAATTCCTCTTATAGGTGAGATCATATGGTGTTGGGAAGTAAGTCAGCCAGCAAAAGACTAATACCAAAGCATCACTTCTTAATGGGAGATGGGCATGACAGGCCAAGAATCAAGACTGAACAGAGATAGGCTTGCAGCAAGATTGTGCAGGCAGGACCACAAACAGGAGACAGAATCAAAAGAGATGACTTTCAGGCATAGCCATGGAGACAGAAGCCTTCCTTTAAAAAGAATCATCCCATGCAATAATGCAATTAAGACACTAGAAGTCCCTGTTTTCCCAAGTCCTTTTATTTTTTACTTTAATTCTCATTTTACAGAAACCATAGGCTTCTCGAAAACTTTTCCATTGACACTTTAATCAAAATATATTATCTTTTGGCCCTGTCCAGTGTGGCTTAGTTGGTTGGAGCACCATCCTGTAACGAAAAGGTTGTGGTTCGATTCCCAGTCAGGGCACATACTTAAATTATGGCTTTGATCCCTGGTTTGGGCACAGGCACATGCAACACTTGGTCAGGACACATACAATCCCTGATCCTAATGCTGATGCCCATCTGGTTGGTAGGGAGGCAACCGATTGAAGCTTTTGTCTCTCAACAGTTTCTCTCTCTCCCTTTCTCTTTTCCTTCCTCTCTCTCCTCTTAAAAAAAAGTAATATCTTTTGGAAATGGGCTCATATATTTAATTTTGTATCCCAGCTACCCATCCAAGTATTTTATAAGGAGTAAGGGCCTGGTAATTCTTTGGTGACTTCCAACTTAAATTTTTTATGCAAATATTGTAGCAGTCCAATATAAAATCATTACTACCTGTTACCATGTATGAGGAGTTGTTGAAGGGTCCCTGGGTTTTAGCTAGTTCTTTCTCATGAACACTACACTGTTGAGACTTGATTAGGCAATCAATGCACTGATTGGCTTTTCTGACACCAGAGCCAGAGTTTAGTGGTATTTAGGCACTTTCTAGAGTACATATTTCAATGTGCTGTTGAACCCACTGGACACATATTTCTGCTTACGTGATATGGAAATATGCATTTGAAAATCGGCCTTCTTACTATTTTGTGATATGAAAAGTGTACTTTAAATAAACCTACAACAGTTGTCATAAGCTTTTCTTCCAAGGGAGACAGAGCTGATAATAAATCATCTTATTGCATATTGTTGGCCACAGAGATTTTCCTAAGAGCACCATATTTCTGTTCAGAATTCCAAGTCTTATTTTTCTTTGATATTTATTCTATTTTATGACATATGAAGCTGAAATGTTCAGATCCTCCAGAAAACATAACCAAATAACTGCAACAGATTCCTATTACATTAAAAATACTTTAGACCCCTTATTTATACTCTTAACACAACTCTTCTCCCTTTTCCAGACACACTTCCCCTCAAATATCTGCAATCACTCTTGTGAGAACTAGACAGTCACACACATAGGAAAATATATTCAAAAGATGAATAACAAACTAATGACAAGATTGTGTCCTAACTTGTGGTGGATGCACATGCATTCAAGTTAGAATGACAACAGACACACGTTACAGAGGAGTTCAAAATTGTGATAATTAAGCAATTAATTTGTTTAGCTGTGTTTGAGTTTAATTAAACTCCTTAAAGAAAGTCATCCTATTTTTACTCTTCCATTCTTTATTTCTCACCATTCTCTCCCAAAACAGAAGATTCAACCTTGGCAGAAAGCCATATTGGATTAGTTATGATTTTGTTTTGTTTTGATTTTCTGGCTATTGACCACAGCTTATTACAGATATAAAAATGCAAATGCAAAACCCACTCAAGAAAACTCTTTGTAATTAGAGTTAATCTATAAATAAATCTAATACTTAGCCTCCATACCTATGAATTTTCCAAGTTTCTCAAGCTCAAAGACAGAAGATCACTAAATCAACATGAATCTAAAACTTAAGCCTATGTATTGTTCAGAGATATAAGAACATGAATTAACATAGAAAAGTCCATTAGTGGCAAGCCATACTCGACTTTAGAGCATTATTCTTTCGCTACTGTGTTCTATGAAGGAAGTGTCTCCTTAAGTAATAACAATATTTGACACCTACCTGATGTTTTGCACATTTGACAACCCATATAAAAACAAAACCTGCATCTATAAACAGTCTTTCTATACTGGAATATATGCCACAGACAAAAACATGAAGGTGTATCATGCCCGTCCAATGCCACCAAGTTGAACAGAAGTTACAATAAATGATGTCATGACTTCATTGCCTTTCAGAATGTTAAAACACAAAGTGTTTTATCCAGAATCAGATATTTTCAGAAATGCTAGCCTATAACAAGGCTTTAATGGAAAAGCTCACCATTTCCTATGTAGGAATTCTTTTTCCATTGTCTGATTCTGATATTTTGGTATTATAAAATTGTTACTATAGATTTCAGAAGACCACCCTCATAAATGGTATTTGAATTGATTACTAGGAAGTATCAGGGAAAGTTAATGAACCCAACAACTTGAACTGCAAATATTTATTGGATTTAGGATGTATCCTGTGATGTGATATAGATGTGTCATCTAGTTGGCTCTCAGACTAAAAATAAAAGCATATTGGGAAGTCTTTCAAGAGTGACCAAAGTAGGGAGCAGTTAGATATGGTCAGAGAGAGAAAGCAGACATAGAGGGAAGCAGTGCCCAGGCTGGATCCAGACAAGATCGAGTTAAAAATGCAGATGTTGCCTCCCCTACTTGATGTTGATTAGCATGTAAATGTATCTGGTTCGTGCCTATTAACCCCCAGCATCTACAGCTAATAAACTGGATATAAAACCTTTGAAGAACAATTTTCAAACTTTGTTTTTCAGAGCCTTAAACTCTTTAGAAATGCCTCAGCAACCACTGAACAGTAAAAGAATCAAATTATTTCCTGAAAATAATCTATGCTAGATTCTAATTGTTAGTTGATCACAACTGTTTTGTTCTATTCAACAAGAGACCATTTTATTACTTAGGAAGTGACATACCTTTGAAAAACTGAAACGAAGTGCTCTACTGGACCCCAAGGGCAGCATATGGGCATGTGGACTGTCCGCAGTCACAGTGCTGGCTGTAAAGCGGTCAAGGAATGGAGTGGCACCATAGGCAATGGCAGAGGGCCAGGATACCCCTGTGGACATGATGTGCATCAGTGCTGCTCAAATCACACATGTTAACTGCAGTGTCTTTTTCCAAAGTAGATGAATCACAGGGGCAGAAAAACTAAGCTTCTTTTCTCTGTGTGATCTGGTATTGTCTTCTTAACTGAAATTTCCAAAGAATCTTGGAAGGAAGTTTACTACTCTTTCATCTACTGAATCTAAAACATTAGTCTAAAATATTACATTCTGGAGAAATGACCTCCAGCAACCAGCCATGTGAGTGCTTCAGTCATTTTTCCAGTTTTTCTGAGGTTTGGTGAGATATACTGAATAGGAAAAAAATGGCTGATGTATTTTGAGGCAAACTTTTGCTTTACTAAAAGCTAAAACTATTAACTTTTGAACAAAGACCAAGTTGGACAAGAGCCTGTTTAATTTTGGATATTTTTGTGGGAAGGTCTGGAAATAAAAAATGACAAGTGAATGAGTTGGAAATTACTACAATAATTACACAACTTTGAACTTAGCATCATAAATTGTAGATACTTGTTAGAATGCATACTAGAGTTTCAACAAAGCAATACTAATGGGCATAATAAATCTTAAACTGGAGAACTCACGTATTTAAAACAAGCACTAGACCAACCAAAGAAAACATTTTAAATGAGCAGTGCTAAATGAATCAAGCCCTTTTCAGGTAGCACAGGTCCGCCGGATCTCATGGTCTGGAGCATACCAGATGTTTTTTGCATATGTTAACATCTTATTTGTGAGCATTAGTAATGGGGCAAAAAAGTAATAATGAGATAGAGCATTAAGGAAGTAATAGAAATTCTAAAACTCTTCCGGCCAACGATAGTAGGTAGAAAATTAGTAGGATGTTCTTAGTGGAACGGTGCATAGGGAAAAGAAAGGATTTATAATAGGACAATAAAATCTTTATTACAAGCCATCCATACAAAAGTTGTCATTTCTTTTTCTAAAACTTGTAGAAATAAATCTAAAAGTTTAAAAATATACAATGGCATGATCACTAAGTATTTAAATGTAACAAATCTGTAATATCTATGTTACTATATACAAATTCTTGGGTCAACAAAAAAGAGTCTAATGCATGACATATATAGTGTGGTCACTCGTTCTTTTGGAAGGTACTTTCTTTTTTTTAAATTTAATTTTATTTTTGTTCAATTACAGTTATTTGCATCCTCTCCCCTCCCCTCCTCCTTTTCCCTCCAGCCCCCCTCCCCCCGCAGCCTCCCTCCTCCCCCTTAGTTCTGTCCATGTGTCCTTTACAGTGATTCTGGTTTTCAGGAAGGTACTTTCTTTGGGAGTCCCTTTGTATCCATCACTAGCAAGAAGGGCTATAGAGCAAGTGTTTTGAAATTATTAAAGTGGAAAAATCAAAACTAAAGTTTGCATAAGTTGTCACCATCATTTTTAATAAATGTAAAGAATAATTACTTGGAAAAGGAGAACAAACAGTCTATTTGTACTTTACATTTTCCCCCTTCTGTGGTGGGATTGTCGGGGTCCAACCCTAAAATTCTAATTCTTTACATTTCTGCACACCAGTACATTGTGAAGTTGCATTTTAATAACATGTGATTGGAATTCATCAATGTTCTTCCTCTGTCTTTTGAGTCTTTTATTTTTAAAAGACTGTTTTTAGAGCAGTTTTCAATGCATAACAAAATTAAGATAAAGGTACAGAGATTTCACTTATACCTCCTGAACTCACACATGCATAGACTTCCCCAGGGTCAGCATCTCCCCCATTACCAACATTTATTACAATCAATGAACTTACATTGACACACCACAATCACCCAAAGTCCACACTTTATTCTTGGTGCTGTACATTTTACAGGTTTGTACAAATGCATAATGGTATGCATCCATTATACTGTCATACAGAGTATTCTCATTGTCCTAAACATCCTCTATGCTCCACCTATTCATTCCCCCTCTTGAGTCCTTTTTATCTCCAGCTCAAACTATATATGTCATGAACTCTTGAATGTTAGAGTTATATATATATATATATATATATATATATATATATATATAATTAATAAACGAGACTTTGAAAGATCATAACAACATGAAGGTTAACTCAGGAAAAATCGGTTAGGTTGAAACCATTTGGTTCAGGCCCCCTTTGGACAAATGGATCTGAACCCTTTCTCGCTGAAACACATGACCTAGTAAGGGTCTTTTTTCTTCAGTGTGAGCAGTTGGGAGAAAATAAGTGATTACAAAGCATGGTCCATGTGATAGCCCCTTTGGCTATTGTCAATTCATCAGAAATAATGTTAGGTAGGATGTTCTCAAGAAGTATTTCTTGTGATTAATGACTTGTTTTGTTTTAAGATTTTGTTTTATTTATTTTTAGAAAGAAGGGAAATGAAGGAGAAAGAGATGGAGAGAAACATCAATGTGTGGTTGCCCCTCACATGCCACAAACTGGGGACCTGGCTCACAACCCAGGCGTGTGCCCTGACCAGAAATTGAACTTTTGACCTTTCAGTTTGCAGGCCAGTACTCAGTACACTGAGCCACACCAGCCAGGGCATGAGTAATGACTTGTTGTTTACAGAAAATGAGCAAGGGTTTTTAATAAGAGTTTGTTTCACATACTATTGGTTATAGTTCTAACCATTCACTACCAGAGAGATTAATTCTCAGGAAAATATCAAAGAAGTCACTGCTTCTCTGTGGGCAGTAGACAACTACAGTAAGTTAAGAGTTCTCTTAAATAGTATTTTATGTTTGTTACTGGACTGAAAGGGAGAGATCTGTGAGGATGCTAGTGGAATAGTCAAATCAGTTGTCTGTGAGGATGCACTATCATCTGTAAGGCTATTACCATTACCATGTGTCATGCATAAAAATCCAAATCATTTTGTCAGAAAGTACCATGCAAGTGACTTTGTTATCCTATATTCAGTCAAATTAACAGCTGACTTTTGTGAAGCTGTGATTCTTTTTAAAGTGAAAGCCATTATGTGATGACATTCCTCTTCTTTTCCCAAGGGAATATGCATAAACAGCCACAGATATTCTTTTTGAAAGATATCTTATTAAAGAACTTCCCAATAAAAAACGGACTCATAGTTAAAACTTACAGTTTTCACATCAATGTCACATACTTCACTTATGTACTTTCTAATGTGCTGATAATTTAAGTTAAAAGAGGAAAAAAAACTGATTTAAGGCCTAGGGTCCCAAACTTTTGTTATAGGAAGATTTTATTTTAAATGTCAAAAATTCCATAAATTCCCACATAATATAAAGATCATAACAACATGAAGGTTAACTCAGGAAAAATCGAAACTCTTAGTACCACTTGACTGGGAATGTATATAAGCAGAAAGACATAAATTTATTCAGTAGTGTTTTCAATTGTTAGTGTGTTGTTAATCACAACAGAAATTTGTCATACGTGAAACTGACATTGCATAAGTGTGAAAAATACATTGCTCATTCATTCAATAGCCAGCGTTTGATTTTATTGGAAAACGCATTTGTGAACTTTCCTTGTAACAACTTGCTGGATGACCAGATTTTGTGACCACAGCTAGGGCACTCACTAATCTGGAGAATAAACCCACTTGTGTAAGAAAGATTTTATTGGTGTTTCAGGAGGCTATTAGGCAACCTTCTGAGGGAGAAACAGGAAATACTCTTTCTGGATAAGCCTCTGTGCAGAACGCTGTATATCCGCACAGTGGGGGCAGTGAGTGGACCACACTCTGTGTGGACATCTGAAGGCATCAGTCATGGACTTTTCACTTCATCCATCACTGACAGTTGGCTGCCATTACCACAAAAAGCCACATAAACCTCTATCCATTTACATCAATCCAAATAATTTTTAGGTTCAATTCATAGTTTGGATAACTTGATTGGAAACATTCTTCAGAATAATAATTTTAAGAACACAGACACACAAGGATTTTGGGATGGTTCTAGCTTATTAGTGAAAATAATTAAATTCTATCACATAAACTATATATAATAGCAAAATAAATGTTGAATGGAAAATGTATAATCCATGACACGCTTTTCATAAATTTAGAACATATATTATCCAAGATTATGAAACATAAAGGTAATTTTATTGATATTGAAAAAATCCATTAAAGGAAATTATTAAAATGTAGAATCTCACTGAGGCCTTTTGGAAATGTCTGATATCCAAAAGCTGAAAACATGCCCTTTACTATATTAGTGACCAAAAATCTTTAGCTTAAAAAATCTTTAGAATAAGTTGTATATATTTATATGAGTTTCTATGAATAGAAAAGGGTATAGAATAAAGTTTTAAGAATTCAGAATGCCATTTATAAAAATAAGTAAAATGTAAGCTTGCAAAAAAGATAAATACAACAGACTCAAAGGCAGTTTAATTGGTTCAGCTATCATTAAGGTAGAAACTTTTACTAAACTATTAGCCTGAGAAAATAAAAACTAAACAGAACTAAAAAGTAAAATCTCGACAATTAATGTCTTGCAATGGCCATAATCTTCAATCACAGCAAACTACTTTATTTAGGAAATTGTTCTGGCAAATACATCTAGCATCCATATAAAGTCTCTAAGATTATAGTGAGCACATTAAACACAATTTTATAGCTAGCTATATTTAAAAGTTAACCAAGTTAATAAAATTTTTCATGTATTTATAACAGGTATATATCATTTACTATATGTTACATGCTAGATTCATATGATACTTTATGCTTGATATGAAGTAAAACTCCAAGTCTATGTTATATTGGCACTTGTTTAGTTTTAGTTTTAGTTATAAGTAATTTAGATCCTAAATTCAACTAAGAATTATTGTACAAAAAATATTTTTAATTTTCACATTTTTCCATTTTTAAGTAACTTGTATTTATTTTATGTACATTCTAGAATACATTATTCTTGACAATGATGAAAAGATTCTTATCTTTCAGGTATGATTTTAAAACTTAAGTAAGAAGAAATTAAATTATCATATTTTTGGACTATGAGATGCACCAGACCATAAGATGCACCTAGGATTTAGAGGAGGAAAATAGGAAAAAAATTTTTGAAGCAAAAAATGTGGTAAAATACTTAATAACATAAATAACATAATATTTCACCAATGTAAATGTAAACATCCAGGTAAGCTACATTTGGACTATAAGATGCACCCCCATTTTCCTCCCAAATTTGTGGGGGGGATGTGTGTCTTATAGTCTGAAAAATATGGTATAAGGGATTTTATAACTGAGTAAACCATGTTGTTTATTATTAATTTTTGAGACTTTAACTCAACAAACACTTATTAAATTTCTACTATAGCTTAGTAGAAGCAATAGATAACTCAATATATAGCAATGTAAGTAAGGTAAGTTCTGACACACGTATGCAGCCAGCACCAGAATGCCTAAAACGGGCTGTTTTCATACTGATAAATTCTCCACAGGTGCTCCGAGCTCCAGCAGTAGTATTAGAAAATGTTCACATCCATAAACGTGATACAAAATGCTTTTAAAACAAAAAGTGAATTGCTGCTGGGCCAGAGTGAGGGTGGTCAAGGAAAGTCTTTCTATCAGTGTGAAGAATACAAGCTCAAATTCTGGGCCCGGAGTACCAACACTCAGTGCTTCTGGAAAGGGATCAAAAACTCCAAGTCAGTCTCAATAAAATTTAATACAATATGGGTAAATCAAGAGAAAATGTGAGCAGAGTAATGAACACAAAAACACGATCTTCTTTGTCCTTACAACACTAGGGAGTCACTGGAGCTGCTCAAGGCTTTGGAATGTAGTAAGCACAGAACCTTTAATAACTCTACTTTAATGGAATTTGTCCCTCTCCATCAGTGGGCAGGGGTCAGGCGGAAGGAGGGAGAATTCACTCTACTGGAGTACTGTAGTGTAGGCTATATTCCCAGAAGGATTGAATTCAGAAGTAATCCCTCACGACCTTCACAAAATGGGACTTCTCTTGTCCTCATTTATCAAGGGTGGCAGAACACTGTTGCTGTGCCCTTCTGTCCATCACTGTGGCCTCGGGCACATGGGCCCTGCTCAGTGCCCACATTTTGTCCCTATGTCTTCAATCTTGCCCTGAAATGCTAGAGCACCAATTTCTACACTGTTTTTTCTTTCTTTCTTTCTTTCTTTTTTTTAGTCTTGGGAGCATGATAGGTGCCAATATGCTAATAAGGTTAAAAACAAACAAAAAATTGAGCATGGATAAAGGGAAAGACAATAAACCAGTCAGAGTAAGACAAATACCATAGCATTTCACCCATATGTGGAATCTAATGAACAAACTTAACTAATGATCAAAATAGAGACAGACTCATAGAGAGCTGGCTAACAGTTCAGTTGGAGGTGGGGAGAGATTGAGCAAAAAAGAAAAAGGACTCACTGACGTGGACAACAATGTGGGGACTGCAGGGTGGGGGATGGGTGAAGGTGGGAGAGGTGATAAGGGGGATAAATGATAATGAAAAAATATACAATAAAATTAAAAATGTAAATAAAAAACAAAATAAATAGTGATAGAAAGGAGAAAAATTTATTCTAATAAGGTCTTTTTTTAAACATTTTCTTCTTACATATTTTTTAAAAGATTTTATTTATTTTTTTAGAGAGAGGGGAAGGGAGGGAGAAAGAGAGGGAGAGAAACAGGAATGTATGGTTGCCTCTGACGTCACCCTCACTGAAAACCTGGCCTGCAACCCCGGCATATGCCCTGACTGGGAATCGAACCAGCGACCCTTTGGTTCGAAGCCCACGCTCAATCCACTGAGCTACACCAGTCAGGGCTATTCTAATAAGGTCTTGACTAAACCTTGATTCTAAGGACAAATCCTCAATTAATCCAATTTATTTTCTTCAAACTGCTTTTAGGAGAAATAAACAAATCATGAGTTTTAGGATGTTTCCAAGTATTGTTTTCATTGCAGGTACTTGGACAATATAAATTTACCCTAAATTCTTGTATTTCTTCTATCTTTTTTATAGTCATAGCAAGATCAATATTGGCTATTCCAAAATCTGAGTTATCATGACATATGTATTCCTCAAATAAAGAATCATTAGTATTCAGTATCATGCCATGAATGTGTGGTACCCTATTTTATAAATATTTCAAGAACAAAGATTAAAATATACCACTAGAATGTTTTATTTCCCAATGATTCCAAAGAGTTGCAGTCTTATTCTATGTGGATCTTGTTGGAGACACATTCAGAAGACTCTGTTCTGACCTATTTTTTAAGAAATAATTTATCAATATTATATATATATATATATATATATATATATATATAAAATTATTAGAATTATACTCTTATTCCTGCCTTGGAGTTTTTTTTAAGTTAATTGTAATAGGCCAAGTCAAAATGATGATGTTTATAACTTGAAGTTACAGGAAGTTTTGAATCCAAAAATCTAATTTATAAAAGGTCACTCCCACTTAAATGGATCCATTCATTCAGCAAACATTTGTAGAGCATCAAGTGCCAGGTCCTCTCCTATGTGCTCATGGCATACCACTGAACACAGCAGACTAAGACCCATGGCCTCTGAAATTTCATTTTAGTGGGGAGAGGCAGACAACAACAACAAAAAAAAAAGGAAATAAGAAAACCACGTGGATGTTAGAATGCGATAAGGGATAATTTAAAGATTAAGTTTTCAACAGCATAGAGAGTGTTGGGTATGCTATGGTAGAAGAAAAGATGAGGAAGGGGGGTGGATTAGAGTCTGCGGCAGGGTGGGCAGTGAGCCTCACTGAGAAGGTGAACAAAAGAGCAAAAAATGAACGTGCGAGTGAGTGGGCCATGCAGTTACCTAGAAAAACAGTGTTTCAAGCAGAGAAAAAAGGGAGTAAAATACTGTGTTCCAGCAGTTTCTTAGGGCAATGTCCCCAGATTATGGACTTTAGGGGTGACTAAGATATTAGCAATCGTATTTCTCAATCTCTTTCTCACAGGTAAAGACTCTAAGGCTTAAGGCTTCAGTAAGGTCAAAGCTTTCTCCAGGATTTCCTATCTAGTTTATGGCAGAGGTAGAACTTGAATTCAGGTTTCACAGCCTCTAGTCCCTTTTCCCTAAAATTCCACCATACAGATTTTCTTTTACCTTCAATAATTTCTTCAAGACAGTACTGGACACTTCATTTGTGATGTAATTCCACCGAATATTAGATGTACATATTTTCCTTAAAAGAGTTAAGATTTAGATGGAATAAGATTGACACATAATAAGAAGTAACATCTTGGTGATAAATAATTAAATGTAAAATTATTTAATATAGTTTAAGCTAGAAAGAGTTCACAGATAAGAACAATCAGTTATTATGGGAGGGATCAGAATGAAACATAGTTTTCCCTTAAAGGACAGATCCTGAAAAACCGCTGAACGTGAGAGGGAGGGAAATTCTAAATAAGGAGAGCATGGTAAAGTCATTCACTCAAGTGTCCCTTGAACGCATATAATGTGCCCGGATTGTACAAGGTACTGGATTCAGAGACGCATGGAACCTTGTCCCTGCCCTCAAGAAAACTGCAAGCTCTTAGAGCAAAAGATGTATAATGACAAGCGGGAGAAAATACTGCCACGTAAACAGTAGGGGCTTGTCTCGGTAAGACCTGGATACTTGTCACAGAGCTGCTGGGTTTCAATAGATAACAGCCCTAGAAAGGGAGACATGGACGGTTTTAGAGGGAAAGAGACCTTCAGAGAAGCTTTGGAATCAAGAAGGAAGGGTTTCAAGCACACATGTTGCTTTCTAGAGTAAGAGAAATGCTTAAGACATTAAGTAATGGGCCACTTAGAGGCTGAAACCTGGCATTTTAAAATTTCATATTGAAGAAGTTCTCACGGCCTCTGCTGAGTGTGGTGGTAAAGGCCAGAGATTCCTGGGGCGTGGGGAGAGATAAGTTCTAGAAGGGCTGTCATTAGTCCAACAGGAAATCAACCCATGGTGAATAAAATAATTGCTGGGGTTTAGCAAAGCCTAGTTTGAAGCTGAACTTCAAACATCTGCAGAAAACCATATCTCCTCACTGTTCATATCGCTCCTGTATCCTGAGGTCTAAAACTGGATTTGAAAAAAAAAGGTATTGGACTTATAAAAGTCAAGACAAGAATTTAGGTAGTATTGACATAACTGACAACAAAGTTGAGAAAGGATTATTAAAGGGGGTTAGGCAAGGCTAATCTTACCAAGTTCACAAATACTGGTCAATGAATAGCTATCTCAGAATCGTTGGGGTTGGGAAGGGGCTTTTCAATAATATAAATTCCATCAGAGATTTTACATAGCCAGGTATGGAAACACAGCAATAGCCTATCATGGGAACAGTGGACTGAAGATGGCACTGGCCAGGCTTAGAACATCACTCTTAACTGGTCTGAGTGGGAAGCGAGCGGCTCTTCAATCAGGTCAAAAACTGCATGGGAAAGATGTGGTCTTAGGGGTGTAAAATGAATCAACGCACTGGTGCTGCGGCTCATGTAATCGGTCATGCTTCATAGTGTTCCTTCACCCTAAAAAGAATCTGGCTTTTACTCCTTTATAAGTCAGTCCCTATTGCAGAAATGCGAAAGTGCTGAATGTATGAGATGGATGCTCTTGTTTGTATTATTAGCAAATAAATGCTAAGACAAAATGACTCAGTGGAGTTTCATATTCAAAAATTTAGCAGCTATCTTATTTGGGAAGGTAGGGCTTTATTTAATATTGCTGCCTAAAGAAGAATTAAAAAGAGAAAAGAGCAGTGGTCAGGCCAGGGTATTGTTAATGGGACATAGAATATTTGCTTTGAATCTTAAAAAGACAACATGTTTTTCTTCATTCATCAGATTGAATTATATTATGAACATCCTTAATTAGAAGCATAATCAGACTTCAGAGAGTGTCATTTTGAGAAGGACCTGTCTTAGGCAAAATTGTTTGTTTGTTTGTTTGGTTTTTTTTTATTTAATTAATTTTTTTTTGTTTAATTACAGTTATTTGCAGCCTCTCCCCTCCCCCTTCCCTTCCCCTCCCGTCCCAGGCAAAATTGTTAAGTCATTGAAAAATGGCTACTCCTGGAATTAAATCTAGAAAATCAGTCAAAGCATTTATAGATGGACCGATTCCCGTTTCTTCACTCTGGTTCTGGTGTGACTTAGTATTCTACAGCTCTAATCTCCAGTCACTGGTCTTTGCAGGAAATGAAATGAAAGATGTATGCTTGCGGAGTTTCCAGTTAACATTGTCTTTCCTGTAGCAAAAGTGCTTCCTGCCCACCTGGAAAGCTTTACTTCCTAAGCTAGCTGCCATGAGTTCTGTTAGCCACAGGCTCTCTGGGAGGACAAGTCACAGAAGAAGACATTTGAGGAGTTCATATGTCCTAGAAACGGTCAAGAAACTTTCTGGGAGTCCCCACCATGGGCAGGGAGCTTATATCATGGAAGAAGCACCACGTGCTTGGATTTCATCCCACACGTGGAGTGATGAAAGTGGAAATATTTGGAGGCTTCTTGTTGCAAGGCTGAGGTTAGGACGAAAGCATGGACAGCTGTATAAAAGAGCACAGCCATCTCCCAAAGGAATTCAGTCGGTGCGGTGTAATGGTTTAAGCACGGAGTTTGCGGACCTTCCCCTGCATTCCTGCTGCCCACTATCCCGCCATGCCTCTTCTATCAAATTCTTATAACTCTTTTATAGCATTGATATAAGGTATGGAAGGGGGCCAACACAATGTGTTACACATTTACTTCTTTTCCTTTAAGATTTTTAACACATGTCAATAATTATAGGTAGGATGGTTGTGGCAAATATTGTTTATTGCATTTTTGAGATATAAGAACAGTTTAAATAACATTTATTTAAATTGTACTATTTGTCAGGGGTGATTTGAAATGGCGCAAAAATTCTAAGGGGACATGGTTTTTCAATCTATAGTTTAAATACTTAGTGATTACCTCTTGGTACTGCCTTTCTCTAAAAAATAGAGTGTCCTTTTCAGGAAAACCAGCTGCTTTTAGTCACACTGTGTAAAACGGAATCTAAGCATCTTGCAAAGGCTATTGCCTTTCACCATTATCACTGAATCCTTTATTCCTATGCAAATGAAGCCAAGGAGAATCAATGAAGCAACACCAGACAAGGATCCAAAGATTCACCACCCATGTTGGCTAACCTACAGGCTTCATTCTCTTGGCATGAATGGCCCAGATCTATCACAAATAAACGTGCATGATCTAACTCTTTCAGATGTTTAGAATTACTGTCTCAGGTCTAAGCTAAATACAGAGTCATTGCTCTATGTTAGTTTTAAAAATTCACCCTAGACAAACTGTTTAAAAAAATTTAGAACTCTGGGGAGAATATAGGATAAGGGCTGCCAGCCAAAATACAGGATACTAAAATAAAAATAAACAAATAATATTTTAATATTAATGTGTCCTAAATATTTTATACTAAAAATGTATTCATTGTTTAACAGGAATTCAAATTTAACTGAGTTTGCTGTATTTTTACTCGGTAGATCTAGCAACCTAAATAGGAAGAAAGTCTCTATGCATTTTTCTTTCAGCTGGAACAAAATTAAGATCTGACTTAATTTCTGGTTTTGGATATGAGCAAAATATTCTGAACTGAGGCTGCTTATGATGTATCATTATACTTCATTCCAAGTTGAACTGTGTGGACAGCTTTCCATCAGATTCTAAACCGATACCAATACCATCTGATGGCCTGTATAATGCCCTTGTTAGTCATCAGGTATGAATGGGTTCCAGTTCCAACTTGTCTAGAATAAAATCAGCTACTGTCCTCTGTGTTGAAAGAATGCCTTTTTCTTTATTACTACCCAGTCTCTTGAAGCATCCAGTCCCTACTTCCTACTCTTTATAACAGTCAGATACAGTACTTTTTGTTCTAACAGGTGTATAATGCTGTATCTGATTACTTATCACAAGGCATTTTGTTTTTCAAGACACTAACAGAAATGCCGGTGTAAGGAGACTTCAACATATACTAAGAGTTTTTAATCCTTAAACTGAGAGATTTTTTGCTACATGTGTTTGTGTATTAGAGGTTCTAAGCATCAGGCATACTGTCCCTTTATGCTTGGATTTATTAACAACAAAACTAGCTTAGTGTATTGCCTGAGAGTCCCTGTTTAAACTTGACTAGCTATCAGCTTTCCACCTATTTGATTAAACAAAATAGTTGTACTTACACTTCATTGCGTTTAAGTGAAAACCAATTACTTCATGATATTATTCTTGTAGCTTTAAAAAAAAAGCCTTTACAGAATTTCCAATAATAGTAGTAGAAACATTTCATTATGACAATGCAATTTTCCCATGCTTGTGTGTATAGAATTTCAGTAAAAGAAATACTTGTAGAAATACAAAATCAACATATGAATAAAATAGCATATGAATGGAACCATCCAAACACCTGTCTCCAGAGGCAGGAAGCAATGCCTGATTAGAGACTTTATATTAATAATCAGACAAATCCAGTGTGGCTCATCGTCATTAGAATGATGTAGTGTCTTCATCTAAACCAATATTGTACATGCATGAAGAAATTTGTGGTTTTATTTGATCATTTGTAAAGGGTAGGGAAATTTATTCATCCATTAATACTTTTACAAAAAACGGTGAGTGTAAATCCTTTAGAATTATAACCATGCATCAAGTAAGATTGGCCCCGCTTTACAAAATGTCAGAAATACTGTTATTGAGAGTGCAGGTCTCCTCTGCTGTGGAAGAAGGTTCTCATGAAACCTTTGGTAACCAAGACGGCGGAATGCAACTCAGAATGCAATGAAGAGTATTTCCAACTACCTGAAAGTTCGCACTTTGCTGCTTAGCTTTTATAAAAGACCTACAGTAGTATTGGTTCCTGCTAAACAAAAGAACTCCAAAGAGGATTTTCACTTTTACTAAAAAAGTCATTTCATTTCTAGTGTAGAGACATGCAAACTTTTTGAAAGTGGGAGATACCTTTTTTTACTTAGTCATCCTCCCACACCTCACTAAGTTAATTCTAATTCTCATCTGCTTTTGGAAAGAATGCTTTGCTACTCGTGAAACTCAGAAAATGCTCAGCAACTTTTGACAAAAATATATTAATCATAAAATTTCTACCTAGAAAAATTACCTATCAACCCTATGTGCATGTTGACATCTGCCACCCTTTTGATGTGGAATATTACCAGCACTTTGAAGATCTATGTGCAGCCCTGGAAAATGTCATTGTTAATCTCCTGAATTTTAAATGTATCTCTCTGTGTTCCTTCATGGTTTTACCACATGTACACACCCTTCCCCCAAAATATTGCCTATAAATATTTTTATACTTGCGTCATCTTTCTTTTCATAGAATTGGGTGCTTTTCAGTTTCTTATAACAATAAACAATGTTGCTAAAATTTTTGTGTGCACAATTTATGTGTGCATATCTAAGAGTAAAAATGGTCCCAGAGTATGCACCTTTTAAAGCTACTAAAAAATGCCTAACTGTTTCCAAAGTTGGTACATTTATTTTCCCACCTGAAGTTTACGAGAGTTATCATTGCTTCACCAACCCTTGATATTGTCAGATATTTCAAAATTTTTGTCATTATGGTGGGTGTAAATTTATCTCCATTGGATTTTTTGAGTACTAATGACGTAAGTGTCTCTTCTTGTTTATCAATATTCTGAGTTTCTTTTCCTATGAAATGTTTCCCTTTTCAAATATTTTCCCTTTTCTCTACTTGGTTATTTGCCTTCTAAAAAATTAATTTGTAGTAACTCTTTGTATAGTATGGATACTAATCCTTTGGGAAATAAATATATTGCAAATATTTTCTACCTGTTTGTGGTTGTCTGTTCACTTCTAAATAATGTCTTTTAAGAACAAAATTTTTAGTTTTAATATTGTTGAATTGATAAATCTTTTCCTTTTTAGTTTGGGCTTTATGTGTCTGATTCAAGAAATTCTTCCCTGTGTCAAAGTTACAAAGATATTTACTAATATTATCTCCTAAGAATCTCAAAAGCTTTGCATTTCACATATGTTCATAATCCATCTGAAATTTGTTTTTATTTACAGCATAAGTTAGAAACTTTATTTAGTTTTTATTAATATACAAATGACCAAACGGACTCATTCCGCTTGTTAGACCCTTCCCCAGGGATCGATGGGTCATCTCAGTCATGTGTGGATCTCCCACGTCGGAGTGAGCCCACTGAGGTCTCTGTTCTGTGCTACCTGGCTTTCGTCTATTCTTGCACCATACCAAACTTATTAAATTATAGTTACTTTATTATAAATCATAATATCTACTCTTCTTGAGGGCAATCATGACTGCACTTGCTGCCTTTTGCTCTCTCATATAAATTTAAAAGAAAGCTTGGGATTTTAATTGGAATTAAATATCTCGATTATTTGAGGAGAATTGATATCTTCCAAATAGTAAGTCTTTCTACTCATAAATACGGTATTTTCACTTTTAAACCTTTCTATAGTGTCTTATATTAAAACTTGTACTTTTCTCCATAATGGTCTGATATGTCATTTGTTAGATTTATTCCTAAATACATTATATGTTATTGTAAAATAATACTTCTTAAAAAATGCATTCTGGCCCTGATCAGTGTGGCTCTGTTGGTTGGGTCTCATTACACAAAGCAATATATTGCAGGTTCGATTTCTGGTAAGGGTACATACCTGGGTTGTGGGTTTCGTCCCTGGTGGGAGCTGGTATAAGAGGCAACCAATTGATGTTTCTCTCATATCAGTGTTTCTTTCCCTACCCTTTCTCTAAAAATAAATAAGTAAAGTCCTTAAAAAATGCATTCTGTATTTTGTTCCAGGTATATAGAAATGAAATCGAATTCAATTATTGATCTTATATCAGCAAAAGAACTAAGAGTTATTGCTTCTGCATAACTATGTAAATTATGTAGGATTTTCCAGAATTTTGTAGGATTATGTAGGTAGATGATTATATTATATGAAAGCAATGACAGTTGATTGTTTATTTTCCAGTCTTCAGTATCTTACTTATATTTCTCACATTATTATATTGGTGAGGTCTTCGATTCAATGCTGTATAAAAGTGATCCAGCAGGCATTCTTGTTTTGTTCCTTTAGAGAATGTTTAGCACTTCTCTATTGAAGATGTCTGCTGTAGGATATTTTTAGATATTATATTTACTAGTTTGAGGGAGGTTGCCAAGAGATTTTAGTTTGTTTTAGTTAGTTTGCTTTTCTGAGGTGAATCCAATTGATCATAATATAGAATCTTTTTATACAATGCTAACTTCATATGCTAATTTTTTGTTTTTATTTTTCTATGTTAATGAGTGAGAATATCCTACACTTTTCTCATACTTCCTTTTATGATTTTTTTGTAACATGGTAATACTTTACAAAATAAGTTACGGAGTAACCTTTCATTTGTTTACTTTCAGAGCATCACTGGAAATAAGAATTCTCTTTTTCTCGAATATTTTATGGAATGCATGATTAAAAGCACCTAGTTCTATTGTTTTTGTGGAAAGATTTTAAACTACTGATTAATTTTCTGGTATAATAGGATTCTTCAGATTTTTTCTGTAGTCAGTTTTAGCTAGTTATATGTGCCTAGAAATTTCTGTTCATTTAATTGTACAAACTTATTTGCATGTGTCTTTTTGATCAGCGCTGCAGTTAAATCCTTTTTTATTTACTAACTTTGCTCATTTGTTCTTCTCCACTTTATTTATTAATGTGTTTATGCATGCATGTATGCATATATGTATCTTCAGTCTAGTAATTTAAATCTATATGCTATTTATAGCCTATTAATATTTACTTAAGAAATTTTGAAATTAATAATAATTTTAATAAAGTCTACGTTTAATCCATTTATTTACTTCTCTGAAGCAATTCTAACAATTTAGGATGCACTGTAAACACACTTTTCTCTAGTTTGTATGTCATTCTTACACATTGTCTTAGTTCTGCTGTGTTAATTTCATAGATGAGACAATGATCATTTTATATGATCAAAATTTATATATATTATCTTCACGTACCTTATTATTTTCTGTGCTCATCATTTCTATTTGCACATCAGACTTTTGGGAACACTATGTTCTTCATGAAGCTCATTCTTTAGATAACTTTTTACAGAGGGTCACTTGGGAGTAAACTTTCTTAGTTTCAGTATACAGTATTTTTATAGACCCTTTCATATAATTCTAGATGTGTAAGTAATAGTCCTCGCAGGTCTTTAAAGATCATGCTCTCCTCTAGATATTTTCCTTCTTATTGTGAAAGCAGCCTAGTTTTCATTCCTCCATAAGTAATCTTTTTCTTCAGCTCTTTCTGTCTTGAAGTTTTATTTTACTACAGTTTGTCAAAGATGGATCCCTTTTTCTATATCTTGTCTGAGATTCAATGAATTGTCTCACTCTGAATGTCTTTCATCTAATTATGGAAGGTTCTTGAACATTACCTCTTCACATATTGCCTTCTCCACGCTTTCTCTACTCTCTTATTCTAGAATTCCAAATAGTTGTAAGTTTTACCACCTTACTCCACCTTATATGTTTCTTAACCTAATTTTAATATTTCTGATCTCTGTGTCTCTCTGTTCTACAAACTGGGTAATTTCTTATATGTTGTCCAGTCTACTATATCTCTCTTCAGCTGTGTCAAATATTTTATTTAGTCTATCAATTGAGTTCTCATAATAATTATTTGTGTATTTTTTATTTATAGAGGTTCTATTAGTAGTTTGTCCACCAAAATATTCCTGAAAATTTGGAATAGTCTGTTATTCCATTGTCATACACTTTTTTCAAGGGCATTAAGCATATATATTTTATAATAAGTAAACCTGTAGTCTTTGTGTATTTTCTAATTTTTGAATTGAGACCTCATATTTGAAACACTTTATAAGGGTATTTTATGGCCCTGATTTCACATGTATTCCCCCGCAGAAGATAAATGTTGCTTCTGCCAGGTGGCCAGATGCACTAGCAACCCAGGACCAATTTAAACTAAATCTTCATCTTGGGGTTTTAGACCACACAGATAGAATGAATTCTGGTCCAGAACCTGAGTAATGCCTTGCTTGTGGTTACAAATTCTCAGGGAATGCACTTTTTCTCCTTCCATCCACAGCCAATTTTTTTAGTTTTTCCTTTTAGTGTGGTAATTTTTCTACTTTATTCTTCACTAAAGATGTTGCCTTTTGAAGGTTATGTCATCCAAAAGACATTTATAATTAAACATCTTCTCATGGACAGTCTATAAGCTTTACTACCTATAGGCCTCACACTTGGTCCGTTTGGACCACCAGGGACTGGCAGATGTCTCTCTGGGCATCTGTCCAATTAAGGGCTGTAATAGATCTCTGGGTTTATGCTCGCTTGTTCTTTTGGCCTCTATGAATCTGCCTCCTTCATTTTTTGCCAGAATAGTTAAACACTTAAAAAGAAGTTTTTAAAAGAATTTTAAACAACATTTTTAAGATTTTTGTACAAGGAGGTTTTTTTCTAAAGAATATCTAATCTGCATATTGTAATAAATGAAAGTCCAGAAATTATCCATGCAAATAATTTAATAAGACTCTATTTCTTCCTTAAAAACATCTAAAGAAACTTTTATATTATAACTTCAAGAAATAAGAAAAAGTTTGTTAAATTAGGTTTCACTTGTGCTGTTACTTAAATCATAAATTTGAAGCTTTACTCTTCCCATGTTTAAAGTTTATTTTACTGTAAATATTTTTGCTTATGTCCACTATGAATTTGATTTTTCACATGTGTATCCAGACCTCAAAATGAAATATATTACATCTTCTGATTCCCATGTAATTAACTGTTATAAGAATATATCATCTTACCATAAAAACAAACTTATTTGATCATCCACTCCTGAGAATTTGTATCTTGCAGTCTCAACTTCTGTGCACGTAGATAGTGGACAGTTTGGTGGACAGGTGGTGATGGCAGCAATCAGCTAGCAACACTGTTCAAATTACTCTAGGGACACTATTCCCAAGCTTTTAAGTAGAACTAAAACATTTACTCTTTTTTTTTGGTATAATGTATTATTTCTATTGAAACTTTACCTGATAACTCTCTTTCAGAGGACTTTCCAAACTCAACTTACACATGTATTACAATTGTATACCTCAACTATATACAGTGAATCAGAATTGATTGTGTCGCCTAAACAATAAATATAGCCTTTAGCCAAAAGTATATATGCATATGTATACACATGCATATATATAGGTACACATGTATATATATACACACATAATTTTTTATTAATATTTCTTCCTCTTGTCCAACTGGATTGATAACTCTTCAAGACCAATGTTAAATAATATCATAAAACATACTGTAATTATGTGAGGTGGTTAATGTGTTAACTAACCTTACTCTGATAATCATTTCACAATGTACACATGTACTAAATTATCACACCGTATACCTTACACTAACAAAAAGTATATGGCAATTGTATCTCAACAAAGATGGAAAAATGCAATGAGAGACAACAATCCCTCTTGCCTTATTCCTGAACTAATGGCAAAACGTTGTTGCATCAATAAGTATGTACATGTTAATTTCATTAAAGTATGTTTTTAATTTAAAATTAACACACAATTTTTAAGTGATTTTTCATAATTTATCAAAACTATCATGTAGTCTCTTCCTTTGTACTTACTATTCTGAAGTGTTTTAGATGGATGTCAATATTCAAATGACTTTTTATTTGGGGAATGAACCTCTTTTGGAACCCTACTTCATTGTTTTCTTCAACTTCTCTTGTTCTCACTCATTCTTATATGGTGGCAGTGCTAGCACCCATTAGCTTTTTTTCTAAAAGTTCGGTCATCAAATTTTCCTTCACGTGATGTATTTTCATCTTCCAATTCTAAATTCCAAGAAGAATTTTGGAATGCAATAATCTGATTCTCAAGCTTCTTAGAAAACATTGTATAAATTCTCTTTGCCTGCATTGAGCATCTAGAAGACTTTCTTTCTTGTGGGGTAAGGAGCACAGTTGTTTAGGAGAATACAGAAAGGTCACAGTCAAACAACTTAAAATACGTGAGTGACTTCAGAGGGGAAAAGGAGCCATGCACATGCTAATTTTTGATAACAAATAGCTCCATTTCTGTTGTGTTTGTATAAATATGAAGAATATGTGGATTGGGCCAACTTTTCAAGTAGGCAGGAATATTCTCTTATGTTGGAAAACATGAATATTATTCTTCTCAATACCAAGCTCAAGATCTTGTTCAACACATATTTCATTCGATTTCTGTTCATGTGCACTTCTACAACTAACTAAAATACAGGCTCAACATATAGGGTAAAGGAAGGACATTTTGTAACATGAACAAGACCTTGGCAGTTTGAAAGAGCGTCACATGTAGAAAAAGGCATTGGGGTAGGGGATTCTGGAAAGCACTCCAACAGGAGTGCAGCCAGAGGCAGCGGCACCCCTGAGTGGACTTCAGTAGAAGATACATAACAAATGATAGCAAATCAAAAGCTTTCACTCAAAGCCCTGTGTTCTGACAAGTGTGTGTGTTGAAAAAATAGGTGTGTAAACTGCAACATTTGCCCTCTAGGAGTTAACAGACTAGTTCAATTTATAAATCCATCTCCACATTGTTTTCAGATATGGGGGTGGGGGACCATGGTGCTCATCCCTAAGTGCAACCAACAGTATGTCATGATGAATTATAGGAATGACAGTGAACATATCAATATTGGCCAATATAATTACTAATATTTTCACCAAAAAGCAAATTAGAGAAACATATTTTATAATATTTTGTAATTTATTTTAAAAGAAGTTTACCATTTCACACAACTGCACATTATCTTATAAATAAGAAAGGAGGCATGTAAGAAAATATAAAGACCCTATTAATATGCATGTACTAGTTAACTTACAGAAAATATATATCACCAAAAAGTGAGGCATAGTTAATTTAAGGACTATGAGTGTCTTCATGTCTTCCAGAATTAAATGTCTTGTATATTTGGAAAACCTGTTTTTAGATTGCAAAGGAACAAAAGATTTGGGGCCAAAAATGTAGCAGAGCACACTGTCAGAGTAGAAATGGCAGAGAGATGGAGCATATGATTGGGATTTCACTTCTAACCCAGTAATTTCCTATGTCATCTATACAGGGTCTCCTCCATCAGACAAGTTGGAGTTAGATCGGGGGTCTCGTTAGTCCCGTCCCACCTTGAATCATATAACCTGCGGGACATCCTGCTACAGTGCAGAGAAATTCGGGCTCAGAGACAAAGTCTCTGTCTGTGTTCCAGCTCCGACTCTGCTGTGAGTTTATTTCGTGAGAGCAAATGTCATTCAGCCTCAGATTATTTGTATCATCCCTTAAATTGTTGAAATTGTATATCGATTATGAATATTTGGAAGTATATTTCAGGGTACACTCTGCATTATTGTAAGTCAATAGGGGGAGCTCTCACATTGCTTTTTTTATGTATCCCACAAATAACAGACTTTACATGACCTTAATTGCAAAGATTGGGGGGGATTATTTCATAACAGTCAGGTATTTATAAAACAGAGGAACCTCATTATCCACTCCGACCATGTAAAGGGAGCCCATCCACTGTGCCCTTTTAACTCTGAGAGCGTTTTCATTATCCATCAAAGCACACGTTTGTTAGTCTGTTTAAGTCATTTCAGAAGTTGTTTTCTGTTTGTCTTCTGGACTTCAGCTCCAAATGAAGTTAAAATCTACCTTTGATTTGTATTCAAACCAATAAGAGCTAAAAGCAGCAGGAAGGGTTTATAGAGATTAAAAAGCAGGAAACCATTTCGTTAGGTCTGCGCTTCTGTGGGTTGAACTTGCTACACACACAACCTGACATGTGCACTTAAATTATTATTATTCAATTATATATTTCAGGGTTTGGATTCTCTGTTCTTTATTGTTTTTTTCCCCCCTTGGTGTGTTATATGTAATTTACTGCTCTAACTCATGAAATATAAAAGCCGTTCATCATTGAATCTTTAGAAGGGTTGCTTTCTTTAATTGAAACAGATCTCTTTTAGGTTAATTAGAATATGAAACATGGGTTGTGAACTGTTAGCTTTCAAATGAAACTCATACATTAATGTTCAGGTAAAATGGAAATGATACAACACAATTTTAATAGATATTTCTTCAATAAAGTTGCGGTTTATTTTTAGGATGGAATTTTATTGCTCATGGTGATTTATACCTACTTTATCTAAAGGTTCGTGGTGGCCAACAAATAACGGCTCATATTTTTTGGACATTTTTTCCCTGAAAACATAACTACATTTTAAAATATGGAAAAGTAATTTATAAGCGAAATGAAAAAAGCTTACATGGAAGATTACATAAAATACATCTGTCTTTTCAAGGCACTGAGATATATAAACAACTCGTTAAAGCCTTAAAATGCCAGAGGAAGGACAAAGATTCTTTTATTTCAATGAACTTTTGAAAATGTCTTTTTTTAACTTTAAAGTAGTAAAATTTTACTTTACATCTGAATAAAGATCTTGATTAAAGTATGTGTGCACATATATCTTTACATAATATCACTTCAAGAGCTTTCTTCAAAGGACTCAGTGATGGAGCAAAAACATAGGAAAAATAAATAAGTTTGGCAGCCAAGAAACTTTTTCAATGAAAGTACAGCCTTTTGTTTTTGACTGCAAAGTTTTTTCTTTTTATGTCAAATGAAATTTTAAGATCACCTATGAGTTTGGAACTGAATCCTTGACTGCCAAATCTGATTCCAATCTTTAAAATCTGTTTTTGTAATACTGCCAGCAATGCACTAACTTTAAATAAGTAGCCAGACATACTGGCAAAAATATACGTGGTTAATCAAATAAAACTATGTAGCAGTTTGGGAACAATCAATCAACTTTCAGAATCTTTTAAGTATGAAGCTCCTGTGAAGACATCACGACTTGCAGTGAAATAATGCAATCAAACTGCATGAGCAGCTGCTTTTGAATTCATCCCCCGCTTTGTTTTTCAGTGTTCATAGACCTGCCTCTTAACTATGAATTTTATAAGCTTTTGAAAGAAAAAAGCTGGCAAGCCTACAACTTCAACTCACAGAGAGAAGTATACAGTTGGAAGCTGAACACACTTCCAAAACTGCCAACTTGAACTTACCTCATTAACTATTATTGTATGGATTGCACTTGAAATGCCTCATGATGACTGACATTATTTCACTGAAAAGGAGCACATGTGTGGGAAGAGACTTAAGCACTTTTTACTGTGTTTCATAACTTGGTTATGATGCTTTTCAAATAAAAGGCAGCATTACCCAAAAAACAAACCTTACCCAAACATTAACATGTTGTATTCTTTATAAACTTCATTTCTGTTATATGAAAAATTATTACTATTTTTAACACATGTCAATTTCACTCTTGTAAATACTCCACTTATTTAAAAATAAATTTTGTTTTAAATCAGAAGCCAAAATTTTATTTTATAAATTATTTATGAAACAATTCTAGGCCCTGTAGTTAAATTATGATGTTATACTTTTATTTTGTTATTCATTCTTCTTCTTTTTTTTTTGTATCCGTAGGTGTAATCACATGGAATTTTAAGACTCGAAATGCTAATGAAAAATTTGGCTCTGTCAAACCAAAATATCAGATCTAATCAAATTTAAAATTCGACTTTTAAACCCTTAAAAATATTGCTTCTCCCTTTTCAGTGTCTGAGGTTAACTTTGCTTAATCTTAATAGTGGCCAATAACATTAGTTCTTGACACATTAAGTTTCTTCATAAGGTTTCTTTGTCAGGGAAGGGTGGATTTTTCTCATTCATACTTATAGTATATTTTAGTATGTTTTAGTATAGTTATAGTATGTTTTATCAAATATCCCCAGATTTTATCATAGAGATAAATCTGAGGATTATTTCTGATTTTTAATTTTTTTAAAGATTTTATTTATTTATTTTTAGACAGAGGGGGAGAGTGGGAGAAAGAGAGGGAGAGAAATATCAAAGTGAAACATCACATGCCCCCTACTGGGAACCTGGCCCACAACCCAGGCATGTGCCGTGGACTGGGAATTGAACCAGCAACCCTTTGGTTCTCAGGCCGGTTCTTAATCCACACCAGTCGGGGCTGAGGCTTATTTCTGAAGTGGATATGAATACATACTTGGAAAACACATGAGCTACAGTGGTAAAGTTAGTTTTGGAGCAATGTTCATAAAAGCATTGCAATGAATGTAATGCTGAACTCAGAGCTGGAGAAAGAAAACTTTGGTGAAATAACTGATGTCTATTTATGTATATATATGTATATATGTATATATATATATATCTGTATATCTGTATGTTTTAAATAAGACATCATGTTTATCTATATTTGTTTTAAATATATGTATGTATTGTATATTGAGTACTCTTATGTTTATTAGAAGAATCACCCTTATGGAAATCGAAGAGTAGGTTAAATAAACTCCAGACAAAACAACAACAAGAAAAGACCAAACTCCCAGCTCAGTCTACCCTGTCTCCCACCCTTAACCCCACCCTTGGCTGCCTTGACTCTTTCTTAATCTCTAGGGCCCAGGAGAGAAGCCTTCTCTGCCCATCCGAATTTAACTGTCTCCCTGAACCCTGACAATTTCGTTACTCTAGGACTGCACTCTCTAGGGTCGGGCAGGAAGTGGTCACTGAGGCATGCACCAGGTGGTTCTACAGCAATCCAGCAAAACTGACAACCCCTGTCAGGTTTTTTTTGTTTTGTTTTTTTTTGTTTGTTTGTTTGTTTGTTTGTTTGTTTTTTGGGGGTTTTTTTTGCTATGAGGCGATGAAGGTACAGTGTTGTCAGAACTTAAGACTTTTCAACTATTTGAAAAATTCAGATGTTTTAAATATAAAATATCCTAGCTTTTAAATTATAACTCAATATTTTTTAAAACACCCTGTGAGCCAAGACAGTATGTGAACAAGTTATAGATGGCACATGGGCCATCAATGTGGTCTCTAAGTAGGAAGAAGATGCCATGAACTTCATCCTTGAATTAAAAATGCAATGAACAAAGTAAAACTCGCCCCTACCAAGTTTGAAAATACATTTATATGTATGTTTTTATCTACATTTGTTTATATTATATTTAAATCTATACTAAATCTTATATATACATTTATGTAATACAATACATGTTATGTATTATATGTAATACTTTATACTTTTATTTAAATGAATACATATGTTTATATTGGTATTTATATGTATTTGGAACTATTTGACAGGTTGGGGCTCAGAATGAGGAAACTTAAGGTCAAGGTACACCTGGATGGCTGGCTACAAGAAGGGTACAATTGTAAAAATGCCGACCTTATTACTTGGGTTTGAATCCAAGTTTTTAGGCAGCTTGTTTTTCTGACCTTTAATACCACCTCTGAATCTCTGATAAACACAGAACTAAGCTGAGAAGAAAAGGTATTTACAGCACCACCTTTGGATAACTTTAAAGCTGCTCAAGTATTTTTGCAGTGACTGGAGGGGATGGAATGCTGGGAAAATAACAGCACTGGAAACAAAGCTGGCTGGTTTTATCTCAACTTTTTATATTCAACTGAAGCACACTTCACCTGTGAATAGTGATTATTAAGTTTCTTTCAAGGGAATGGGGCCTGTAATTCATGAATGCTGCAGGTGTGAACCCCTACAAGCCTTTTTTCTCTGAGTGAAAGAACGTTAATCATTATTCATGGGTGAGATAGTCCATTTATTCCACAGCAGAGAAGGAATTCTGTTTTTTATCTTCTTAAAACATGAGACCTTCAATTTTATAAGCTTCACAACAATGAAAGATTCTTTCTTAGAATTATGTTTATTAGGGTTGTTCTTATCTCATGCTTGTTTTTTTTTAATACTTGAATTTGTAGTTCCTAAAATGTCTATACAAATCTGAGATTAAAATAGCAATTAATTAATTATTCAATAAAATGCCCAAAGACATTGGTTATTCTAAACCAATTTTTATATCTATGAATAGAGAATAAATCCCATCACAATGAAATCCAAGGGAGTGGTTGTACTGGATTTTGTTTGTACCAAATGTTGCTTAAAATAAGTGAGTCATCGGCTGGAGTTTAGACATCTTTTCATTTTACTTTGTTGTGAAAATCGATTGACAGTTTACATTCCTGAATATAGTATTTCTTGACAAGCTTTTAATGTTCTTATCTAATTCCTCACTTCATACATTTTACCCATTTTCTAGCCATTTTTAGTGTTACAAATAACTTGAAATGTACGTGTATATACATACTCCTTCACATAGGTATAGCTCGTCTTCTCCTGTTTTTGTGTTCAAGCAACAGAGGGCACATAGTATAAATCTTACAGTTCGCATGGGCATCAAAATGGTGCTGAAGACAAACCAGGCACTTTAATGGTTTAAAATCACTTTTCATTTGCCTGCAGCATTTTTTACCATTTCTGATTAAAAAAATTTTTTTACTGCCCAACAAGATTATGTTCAGCATATATGCTGACTAACCAAAGAGATTATTAGTTCATTAATTCTTCCCTACTGAGATGCAGGTTGTATATCCTATATATATGACATAACAGAGAAATTCAGTCATGTTGAACAGCCAATATTGCATAAAAGTATGAAAGGTGTTGGAAGAGAAACTGTAAATATTAAATTAGAATATATAATAACTAAATGGCTGCCTTATCCAATTTAATCAGATTATCTAATTATATAAAAAAAGAACAAAACTTAAATTGGGGACCAAAACCATGTCCACATCTCACTAACATTTTACTCTTAAAACAAAAAGAGGCTGCAATCCTAAATTTGATCAGAGAGAAGATAGTGAGATTACAGTTTATGTTTCTCCTGAAAGAGTTAGACAAGATTTGTTCTGTAGTTTGAATCTACAGAGATTTTTCTCCTGGGAACTGGCCTGAATAAGGAGAAAGCTCATTTAGATTTGTTTTTACTTTTTTTTTTACTTCATTTAGGAGATTTCCCCAAATATTACCCAATACACAATAGCAAAAGAATCATGGTGAGGATAAGAAATTTAGCCCCCACAAGTTCAGAAAAACGTTCACTTTTCTATTATTGGAAAGACCTGACTGAACCTCAGCCTGTCCTACCACGTGCTGGGGTGAAACGTTCATTTCCTATCTTGAGGGGCAATTGCTCTCACATTTTATCAGTCATCTGGGTGAAGAATTACAAGGTAGTCCTTATGGCTATGCCTAGCACAGGGACCTAAAGCCAGGGACAACTCATAAATCATAACCCATCAGCCAGTCATTTCACAGTGTATTTCGGTTTGCTAAGAAAATGTACCTGTTAAAATTCATAGAGGATCGAACCATTTTCTCCAAAGGCAAAGATAAATTAGACTCTGCGGATCTGCACATGCATCAGCTGTATCATAAATACAACAGCTTCAAGAGACATCTTAGCTGACCCTCTGACTTTTCATACCCAAGTGGCCCTCACTGGATTGTGATGGTTTCTCCCCTAGCTATGTGGTGCGGCTTCTTCAATTCATCCTTGGTGACATGCAACTTACTACTACCTCTCTCTTGCTTGCTTTCCTTGGCGTGGGAACTGAGTCTATTTTTAGATCCTGCCTATTCTTCAGACTGTCACAGGGTTGGCCTGTGAGAAGACCAGAGCTCAGTTCTGAGAGCTGTCAGAGCACCCTGCAAGTGTATCCGAGGTCCACTTTTCCACTCACTGTGAAATCTACTTCCCATTAAAAAGCAAATTCTAGAAGGGAAGACGTATTTCATTGTTAAATGTTTCCACACTTTATTGAATCCCAACACCAATGAACTGTATTGTTGAATTTAAACACTTGGGTCTGTATTTCTCCAGAATCATACCAGGAACAGTGCCGAACAGCTTCCCCAACAACTCTCTCAAAGTGAAGTAGAAATTGCTCTCAAATGCTAGTTATAAACGTGTAATCTGAACTCCAGCCACTCCACAGGGCTGCAGAAGAATTTACGATGTGCTAAATATTTCCTTTGTTCTTCCCAGTGGTAGCCTGCTGTAGCAATTAGGAAGCAACTGGCTCCACATGTAAACTGCTAAAATTTTCTAAAGAATTGTTGATAACTGTTCAACAGGCTCAACGAACACGGTTTTCTTATTGTGTTGAATTCTGATTTTTTAATTTCCTTTCGATGTTGTAGTTTTTGAAATTTTTGTGAAAATTTTCTCCCTTCTTTCCTGGTGCCGTTCCATTGCCCCTTTGCAAGGAAGGAGGAGAGGTCAAGATGACTGCTGTAAGCCAATGAAGCCCAGGTTCTCAGACTCTCAACACCACAGTCCTTTTTAAAGCCGTATAAAGGTCCTTTGTGTTGCTATCACAAACACCTCTGACCTCCTCTTTCTCATTTTCATAGAAAGTGACAGCCCAGTCCCATCCTTCATAAAAGGGCAAAAAAAATCTGCCAATACCGTACTTCTTCAGAAACCAGACACTATTAATCATCAGCAGGAGGCAGTATGGCTTCAATTAACTACACGGTACACAATAAATTCTCAGTTATTCAGTGTGTGTGTGTGTGTGTGTGTGTGTGTGTGTGTGTGTGTGTCTGTGATGGGCTTACTTAATGCTGGACACTCTTGTAAAGGCTTTACATGTATTAATCCTGTGAGGATGGTACTATCATTCCCATTTCAGAACTGAAAAAAAATATAGAGAAGTTCAGTATCTTGTTCAAAATCCTGTAACTACTTAGTGGCAGCATTAGAAATAGTTCCAAAATAAAGGACCCTGGTTGAGAGAGCAAATATTTTTGAGAAGCGTTTTGGCAAAGAGGTTAAGAGCTAGATTGTAGCATCTGGCACTCAGTTGCTACGTAATCTCAGGCAAGTTGCTGGTTCTCTCTGTGCCTCAGATTCATCATCTTTAAAGTGGGATAATAGTGCCCAACTCACCAGGCTTCTGTGTTAGTATATATTACACACTTAGAACAGTGTCATGCATACAGCAAACAAAAGATAGATGTTACTTTTTGTAATGCACACCAATTTTTCACAAAAAAGCCTTAAGGAATAGGGGGAAATCAGCTACACCCTCATCTCTAGGTTAGTTGCAAGAGATCCAACCTGATGTGTGTCACAGTTTCATGGAGAAAAAGTTATGTACACAATTATAAAAAATTATAATACATGTGATAACACACGGTTGATAACAGAAGGTGTTATTTTTTTAAGGCAGGGTCATGGCAGCAGGATTTTGAACTCCACCATTCTGAAAGGGAGTAGCATGCTTAGGGAAGACTTCATAAAATGGGCTAGACATTATCCTTGCATTATGAATGGGACGGAAACATTTGAAGAGATAAGCACTGAAGAGTCGGAATTATTCATCAGTGAGGTAGAGAAACCCCAGGTGTGGCAACAGCATAGGAAAGCAGGCACAAAGAGGGGAAAAGGTGTGGTGGATCTAGGGAACGGCTTAGTTATGTATGGTGTATGCCTGTGTGTGGATATAGGGTAAAGTGAGGAGGATGTGGCTAGAGACCTTCAGAAGTTGATTCATATGCAACTGATAGATTATCTTCCCAAAAGGATAATTCTGACCAAGATCCTTCCCTATCACAAAGCTGTCAAAATTTCTCTACCATTAAGGGTTGAATTGTGTTCCTCCAAAATTCATGTTGAATTCCTATCCCCCAGGACCTCAGAATATGACTTTCTGTGGAAACAGGATCATTGTAGATACAATTAGTGAGTGAACATTAACATGGGGTCATACTGTCATAGGAAGGGGCCCTAATCCATTATGACTGTGTCCTTACAAAGAGGGAAAATTTGGACACATAGACAGACACACCCAGAGAGCGCACCATGTGACTATGAAGGCAGAGACTGGTGCTGTGTGTACAAGCCAAGGAAAGCCAGGGATTGTCAGCAAACCACAGGAGATAGAAGGGATGAATGGACCAGGTTCTCCCTCACAGTCTTCAAAAGAAATGAATCTTGTCAACACCCGAATCTAGGACTTCTAGCTTCTAGAACTGTAAGGCAATGTGTCTCTTATGTAAACCACCCAGACAGTGGTACTTCGGAATGGCAGCCCTAACAAACTAGTAAACCTACAAGCACAACATAAAGGCTACATTTCTAATTGTTTTTTCTGAATTTCTTAAAATAATTGGTAAAAGACAGTGGGACTTAATAGAAAGGTAGTGGGATTGCATTTATACCAGCTCCCTTTCTAACACACTGAATTGATATGCCTCATCCCAAATTGATGAAAACACTACAGCATTTACTATTCTTAAAAGATGTTCCTTATGCTCTTGCAATCTTGCCTTTATCCTTCATAATTTCTTACATCTAGAATATCTTTTCTAAGATCCATTATTGTGACTCAGATTTCTACTCATTCTCAAATACCCAGTGGAATTGTTTCCTCCTCCACAAAGCATTTCTCTAAGCCACGTTCTTAAATTTAATTTTTCTTTATGGTGCTTTATATGGAGCTTTATATAGAGCTTTATATAGAGCTTTGTATCAGACAAATAGCAAACCTAATTGCTTTCTGCCACTGAGAAGAATGTAAAGTCTCTAGAGCAGCAATAGTGGTTTGTTTAGTCCTCATTTATGATATAAGTTTGCCATTTGACATATGGCAAATGATCATCATTTACATATTCATTGCTCTTTAAACTATATTCAACAATTTTTAATTAATAAAATAGACTTAGTCTTTCATTATTGTAGTTGGACTCCACTTACACATATGTTACTCCACTTGTCATTGTTCTTTATTCATTGATACTATGTTCCTTTAATTTATAACAACTGTTTTAATATTCTTATGTACTAATTCTATCATTTCTCATTGCTGGTTCTGTTTCTATTGACTGATTTGTGTCCTCATTATTGGTTATATTATTTTGCTTCTTTATCTGGTTGGTAAATTTTTATTGGCTGCCAGACTTTGTGAATTTTATGATTTTTGGCACTAGGTTTTTGTTGTGTTGTGTTTTGTTTTTTGTATTTTTGTTCTAGCATGCAAATAAATTTCTTGGAATCAATTTTAAGGTTTTCTTTTAAGCTTTGTTAGGGTGAGTCTAGAACAGCCTTGCATCTAGGGCTGATTTATCTTCACTACTGAAATGTCTTTTAAAGATTTTATGTCCCGTACGTGAGGTGTTTGAATTCTTGCTGAGAACACAACCTATTTCCATTCCTGTATGAATCTGGGGGAGGTTTTTCCAGACATTTCTCACCAGTGATTCTTTCTCTGGATTCAAGGATTTTCTTCTTATATATCCATACTATTCAGCCAGAGATTTAAGGGAGCTCCTCTGCAGATCTCTGGAGTTCTCCTTCTGTGCAGATTATTTCCCCTGACTCTGCCACTCAAACTCCAGCCACCTGGGCCTCACTAAACTCCCAACTCTCTCTCTTCAACTCAATACAACTGAGCTCTGTTTAGCCTCATTCTTCTTGGAACTCACTGTATTTGTTCCCTTTCAGGAATCACTGACCTATGCTACCTGCTGTCTAGTGCTTGAAAAACCATAGTTTCAGAGATTCAATCCTATTTTCTAGCTGTTTAAGGTAGAAGAGTACTTTTAATCTTGGTTACTCTACAAACACCTGTAACATACTTATGCGATTATACTTGTGAACATTCATTGGCAAGTGCTGTACAGAGTATAGAGACTGAGTTAAATAATTTGATCTTGTGAATAAGTATCTGATATTATTTATTGCCCTTGAATCTTTCACTTTATGTGTTGGTATTTTCTTCTCCTCATGGAAGAACTATCTAAAATACAACTTGGGGAAAAAGATCTACAAGAACTGGATAAATTCAGAGCTTTGGAGTCATGCAAATCTATGTTCTATTCATGACTTCACCGCCTCAAGTGACATAATAACCTAGGGCTACTGACTTAAATCTTATGAATCTGCCTTCTTTGATTGTAAAACAGAGCTAACACAATAATCCCATTCCCTCATGGTTTTTGTGGGGACTGCCCATGATTCTCTGAAGCTTTTATAACGAAACTTTATTCTGAGATCCATGCAACAAGATGGATCAAGAATTACATGTGAAGTTCTTAGTGGAGTCTACCCCAAAACAAGCACTGAGTAAGTTTCCTTTCACATTATCTTCCCCTCCAAACAACAGGAAACTTAGTGTAATGGGAAAACGGGAGGGATGAGAGTCGAATCTCTGCGGTTCTAAAATTTGGAGCATTTTCCCAGGCACTGCTTTGCTCAAATGAACAGGCAGATAAGCCTAGTTCAACTATTTTACCACTCTATGTCTTCAGTGTAAGAGTCCAAAGTGTAATGATGAATTAGTTCATTTTTCATTTTGATAGACTTTCTTCACATTTTTCTTCTTCCAGGAACCTAGCATATGATTTTGCTTAGAGTTGAAACAGTATTTTTCATACTTGTTATTCCCTGTTTCGTTGTTTCCCCTTGTTCTCATATCCTCCACTGGGTTCTCCCAAAGATTAGTTTATTATCCTTGCACACTATGCTAATAATTCCCCCGTATTCACTTTAATTTTGCCTTTGAAATTTCCACTAACATCTTTTAGTTACACTTTATCATGGTTTTGTTCTCGTTGTGCCATTGCTCCCACCATTACACCATCATTCCAGTCACAAAGGCTCATGCATCTTCCTCTAATGTTCTCTGATTTATATTGTCACATTATGAAGTCCTGATGATTATTCTCCTATGAGACCTCAATCACAGAAAATGCTTTCTTACAAGAAGTAGTTTGTGGTGAAGTAGAAAGAGGATAGAATATGCTGACCAAAATTCCGAGTCTGAGTCCATGTTTGCAGGACATTGCTTATCCGTAAAATAAGGATCATAATAAACCCAGACACTTGTTATAAAAATTAAAATGAAGTAATCTGTGGAGTGTTTGACAGAGTAATCAGCATGTAGAAGGTGCTCAATGACTCTTAGCTTGCTTCTATACTGTCTATCTACAGCTTCATGCTTGGGCTTTGGTAAAAACTTTCTGGTATTTTACTCAGTTTTAAGTGTTTTCAGTTCCATTTTTATGAGCAGGAAATATTCATCTTGAACAAGGCTGTTGAGGATCATATAAGATATGTAAAAATTGTTATGCATTTATATCAGTTAATATGTATTTTGCTGTAAGTAAAACTATTCAAGCTTAAACAATGAAAAAAGAATTAGATTATATAAGAAAAAAACAGAGGTAGCGCAGACTTCTGGATGGTAGAGTCAGCAGGTTCCTTCATAGCTCTTTTTCTCTAATAGTGTTGGTTTCATCCAAAGATAGATCCCCTCATGTCAAAAAATTGAGGTTTTATTTTTTTTCCTCCTGCTCATCCAGTAGGAAAGAGAAATTGGTTCCCTATATCTTTCTGGGCCTTCCAGCAAAAGTTCCTTTCATCTCGTTATCCAGAGTTGTGTAATAAGCCCCTTCTCTCAAGCAGCCACAGACAAGAAATAACAGGTTATCTCTGGCCGGATTGGCCTACCCCTTGAGGGAAAGAAACTTCTTTTCACTGGATTGCGGCTACTCCGTGAAGGAAAGGTGGAATGATGCTGGAAGTCCGCCTTGCTGTTTAATGTCCGTCTTACAGGGGAAGATCTTGTTTCATCTGTTTTCTTTAATGCCGAATTCCTGGTGCCTAATAGTGTGACTGGCATGTATAAGCCAATCAGCAATATAACAGTTGTCAAGTGAACATTGGTTATTTTCACTGGATGGATTCATATTTCTTGGAACTATATTGCTGTTCCTTTCAGATCTTATAAATAATCATCGAATGGATTACCTATCAAAATAACCCAATTGTGTGCTTCTAACCTTTGTTAGAAGGCTCACTTTGTTCTCTGTGCGTACCTTCTCTTTTCCCATCACAGGCAAAGGCAAACTCTTCCCTTGATCAGGGTGCATAAATCTTCCACATGCATGGCTTTTGTGAATTTCCAAAAGTTGGAATGATTTTCTTCTCCTTAAAACAGACTCTCTCTCTGAAGGCTTCCAAGATCAAACATTTCCAGCTCTAGTCACTGAATCCCAGCAAAACCTCAGTGTTCTGGCACATTTCCTTTATCTTTTGGATATTTATTGGTATGTTTCAGCCTTTCTTGCTTGCTCAGTAATAAGCCCTGGAGAATTATGTCTATTCTGGGCAATCTATTCCCCATGCAGGATACAGAGTACGGTAGGCCTTGGCAAGGTATTTTTGAGTGGCATAGAGATGATTGAGATAAAAGATAATAGCATTAATATTATTAACAAGGCAAATGCTGTTCCTTTTCATGTCAAATATATGGAATATTTAAACTCAAAGGTATCTTAAACAGATATGAATAACTTAACATTCAGATTCTCTTGTCTTATTTCCAAAGATTCTGATATAAGTATATGATAGTGCTGAAAAAAATCTGTGTTTTTATCAAATATTTCAAATGAGAATTAGATAAACAACATTTGGCTGAATGGGTATTATTCAACCAACCTCTTTTCTTACATTAATAAAAAAATAATAAAGTAAGGCTTAATGTCCAATACTAGCTAAACTAGTAAATGAATATTGCTGATCCCATTAGTAAAAGCTAACTACAACTACTAGAAATTTAAAAATATATTTAAAGAAGGGTCAGGGATGGAGGAGGTTCAGAAAGAGCGTGCCATGTGGGGAGGCCAAGTTCTGGTTGCGAGATGCCTTAACTTTTATGCTCTGGGATTGGGATTCTTCTGAAACCAGTGGGGAGTCTTGGAGGGTTTCTGAGCAGGGAATAACACAATACAAAATGTGTTGTGGAAAGCTGACTTTGTCTGTGTGTGATGGATTGACCAGCAAGAGGAAGCTGGAGGCAAAGGAAAATCACATGCGATCAAAACCACAAATGTTTCTTCAGGCCACAGGGACAGGTAAGGCCCGGCTGCACCATGAATCAGCACAAGGCAAGTATTGTGAGGGCCTATGTTCACCCTTTGGAGTCAAAGTGATTCATCTCCTTGAGGCAGGTGACTGACCACGATTGGCTGCTCAGTCCAGAATATAACGTTTTCAAACCTAAAACACTCTGCTGAGGTGTAAAACATAGAGGTAGCCTAAGAAAACTTTGTATTTTTCTCTTACTAATAATGATGGAAAGTACAGCTTAAAGCTAGCAAGTTATAAGAAGCAGGAAATATGTTAAATCAGCAATATATCATTAACTTAATTATTTAAAGAGAAAAATGTCAATGCATTGAAAAGATGGCCGAGACATATTGTTTACAGGTCGAGCTTCAGTGGGAGCAGAGACTTAATCCCCCAGAGCTGGCAGCACCAGGGCCAGGTGTGAGGAAAGCCCTGATGTTCTATACTTAGAGTGGAGGAAATAGGCCGCTGAGGGTGGCCAGGGAGACAGGCTTTCCCCTTATTATGGAAATGTTCTCTGGCTTTGCCACGCATCTCCATCGACATTGCTCTTTTATCATCTTTCCAAGGAGTCCACTTGCTGGACAAAATGATAGATGGTAAAATTGGAGACACTTGAGTTTGATCCTTTGGAGAGAGACCAAGGAATGAGGGAAATTGAGTCTGTGCCCAGAAAGAAGTCAACGTGAAGAGCCAAAAGTTATCAGGAAGACAGGGAATGTTAAATGAGATATTAGCTAATTTTCCTATTTTCTTAAATGCTGAAGACAATCTTTTTTAAAAAAAATCTGTGTAATTCCAAATGATTGCTCCCTAATCCCTTTCTTGGAGCTCCCTTCCAAGCCCCCCAGAGCCGTCTCAGTGTTGCCCCGTTAGCCTTCTTCACACACGGAAACCCACTGCCGTGGGAACATTAGCAAGGTCAGGGTGTAGATTTCATTTTAAGGTGAAGCAAGGAGAACATTTTATTATAAAATCATTTGAAATATCCCCCTTAGGCATTTCTACAATGTCTATCTACTAACCTGCCTGAGAAGTCTGCCCTTCCCCCTTCCCTACCGCAGCAGCCCAGCGTCCCTTTCCTCTTCTCTTCTCTTCCCTCTCCTCCCGCCTCCCCTCTCTTCAATCAGGCACAACAGTACTGCTTAGTCCCCAATTTGCCAATCACTCCTGGTCCTTAGCAAGTCAAAAAGTCCCCAATTTAGAGAGAGAGGATCGTTTTTTTCCTTATTATTATATCTGCAGAACTTTCTTTTTTTTTACCCTATTTTTCATTTATTTTTACTATCAGCGAAAAAAATTAGAAGATAGCTAAGTAAAGAGGGCAGTGTTTTCATAGTTATATCTGCCACAAAATGTGCGACCGAGGAAAGTCTCGGGGTTCCTCTCTCAAGTCTTCCTCACTGAGTTTGCTCCACGGTGTATGGGACACTCCATCTCTGAATTCAAGCAAATGCCTGGATAGAAAGGGTGCTCTGCCTCATATCCATATACCTCCTATTCTGAACATTAATATTTCAAATGAGTATTTCACAGGGGTCCTCAGGCAGCTATTATTCCCCATAGGCCTAACAACTGTCATGCAAATATATTACCTTTAAAATTGCTGAAAAGATGAAAAATTAGGAGAATTATTCTCAGGGGTTGAAACACTCTTAAGGCTCCACCAGCTAGGATTCTGACTGCACCCCAGTCATGGAGGAGAGGGAGCATGTAATCCACACTTCAACTGTCCCTACAGAGAATTTCTCAAGTCACAGGGAGGAAAAAATCTACCTAGTAGTCCTTTAATTGAGGTTTGAGTAATAAACTCAAACTTGGAAGTAATGAAGCGGCAAGGCCATATACAAAATTTGTGGCCAGTGCAAAGTGAAAATGCAGGGCGCCTTGGTCAAAAGGCAAGAAAGAGTGTTGTTAAAGTTCCTAAATATAAAGCTTTTTTCCTTATTTCTGTGGTCTCTAGCTCTCGACTTACCATGATTTCTTAAATTTGCTTTTCATGTTCTAAGTAAATCAAAATTAAATTTTTAAATTAACACACATTTTGCCATTCATCTTTATATGGTGCAGCCTATTTTAAATGAAAATATAAGAGCATTCATCTCATACGTGAAGTCACCAAAATCACACAATTTATATTTTCTTAGCACATATATGCATATATACTTCATTCGTACTAGAATAGCAAAAGGGTTACATAAAACATAAATGTTTTTCATTTGTCAATACATACACATTTTTACCAACAGTTTCTACCTTTGACTTAATAATGCATACAGAAAGACTAAAAGAAAAAGAACCTACAGGATGCTTGATTTTTCCCTTTGCTTCTATGTCATCATATGCAGCCTAAGTGTTGGCTAATCCAGGAACGTGACATAAAAAAGAAAGGATATGAAAGGGTTCTTTGGGCATAGTGTTTCTTAGAACACCATTGCATTGTTTTCTGTGTTCAAAGCATGTTCTGATTCTCAGGGAAAGCACAGCCTCTCGGAGCTGTCAGCACCCCTACGCACTCAGTTGTAGGCATAACGTGCTCAGCTTGTACTCAGCGTCTCCGTGAGCTCCCACACATGGAGTCCACTGGAAATCTTTGCTCAGGGCAGGCCAGGAACAGTGGACACATATACTTAGCTTATCTCCACTCTCGAATGCTCAGTTGTCTCATTAGATTTCACTTGTAAAACTCAAGTTCAAAATAAAATTATTAAGACTTTCAAGAGGGTGATAGCAGAACATTAAGCAAAGTGTGAGGCCCATCTGAGTGGGGGGCCCCGTTCAACTGCAAAGATTACTTTCCCAGAAAGCAGGGCCTGTGAAGGGGCTAAGTGGCTTTGTCCTGCCCCCTCTGCCCTCCCATTACGCTCACTGGTATTAGGCACCTAAGTAGGTCATCTCCTCAGGATTGGCAGAGAAGTCCTGTCTTCTCTCTTTTCCCCATTTCCACAGTTCTTCCATTTTTATCTTTTTTGCTCTTCACCCCACAATCAGGCTCTTCTCATACTGGTTGGCAATGTTTTAGCTCTTTAACTACTTGCAAGAATGGGTTGGGGTGGTTTGAGAAAAAGATCCCCATTCCAGTAAACTTTCTTCAGGAGGTGTTTTAGAAACAGCAAGTTTAGCATGTTGAAGGTGATGGGTATTTTATAACATTTTTGGAGTGGATGCTGTGTTTAGAATCGCTCATAAACATAGGTGACAAAGAGCCATAGATTTAAAATACTAAAATCAATTGAAAAAATTTAAAATGTTTTCTTTTAGGAAAGTCTTGTCATATAGCATGGACATAAATTGGAGAAAATCAGAAACAAATCATGAAGACAAGGGAAAAGAAAACCATTCTCATAGTCTTTTGTAAAATGATAGTTGCCCAAGACACTAGTCCTGAATGACCACATGACCCCTTGATTCCACTTATGAGGTAGGGATCAGAGAGTCAGGAATTTTTTAGTGGACAGCTTCAGAGGGAAAAATATCTCCCAACTAGAAGTGGCTGTGAGCAGAAAGGAGACAGAAGGCAGGTGAAGGAATGCAGGTAACTCTTCCAGGAGCTTCAGAGAAGAGAACTCTTGGCCAGTGGTTTGGTCTTCGCAGTCAGCTGGCAGCTGTGGTCCTTCATGGGGTTACACAAGCTTAGAGGTGGCATTGGAGTCTGTTGTATTGAAAAACACTAGGAACCCCTTGGGATATGAATTTGGCAAGTCCGGCCCCTCTCTGCCCCACTTTGCGATCCAGCTCTTCTACAGGGCTTTCATAGCTCTCTGGAGCGGCTCAGTCAGAAATGCGGGCAAGTAGGAAGAGGAACTCGTTATCCTTCCCTACCAGAGCTGCACATAGGAATACTCATTAGTCCTTGGGGGCTGACATTTTGGCCCAGACAACTGAATTAAGTGAATTCTTTGTTCCATTCTATTAGAAGGGAAAGAATACTATACTTATTCCATGTGAGTTCTGATTTTACTTAGCTATTTGGTTTGGGTTTTGGGTGTTCTGGGTTTTGTTTTTGTCTTACCGTCTTTCAGTGATACAGGCAGTTCAGGAGGCTTTCTTGCCATAGTTTCCTTTATTTATCTTGTGAACCTGTTTCTTATTTGAATTAAGGCCACCTGTGGAAGACGGAGAGCACTACTGGGTTCTTACGCAAAACTTTTGGATTTTAAGGAAGCTTAGATAGTTTCTCTTAAATAACAATGTCAGGGTAAATGGAAACAAACTGAATGCTTAATGCTTTTTTTTTTTTTTTTACGTCAGTCTTTTTCATTCATTGTGTAAAATCTGCTAGAGAAATATCATATGCTTGCTACCTCATCTGGAACTTCCCATGCACAAATTCCAAGTTAACATGTTTAAATGAATAAATGAGTCAATCCCTGAAAGGTAATAAGATTTTTAATTCTACTTTTAAATGTGTAAATGAGTCCAAGTCTCTCCTCATAGTTTGATGATCTAAAAACACACTTGTATGTGGAATCTAATGAACAAAACAAACTGATGAACAAAATAGAAACAAGGATACTTGAGACAGACTGATGGCTGCTGGACGGGGGAACTAGATGAAAGAAGGTGAAGGGATTAGCCCAGATCATACATACATAACATATAGGCACACACGACAGCACAGCGATGGCCGCAGGGAGAGGGGGCAGAGGCCGATGGAGGCCGGCACAGGGGTGGGGGGTAAAATGGGGACATCTGTAACAGTGTCTATAACAATGATGAAGTTAAAAAATAAAATAAAATAAAATAAAATAAAAACATTAAAAAATTATATTAAAGAGGTAATGTAGTTAGAAAGGCCCAGAACATTCTTTCCTGTAGAGGTTGATATTCTCAAATCTGTCAATAAAATTAGTATTTCAGCAAAATGAAATTTTATTATATTACTATTGCCAATTCCATGGATGAAAACTAAAATTCTTGTACTTTTGTGAAAGTTTTCCCAAACCATGCCCCAACTCCTGATTTATATTAAAGATTGGATAGTACTTACATTTATTCCAGAGCCAATTCTATTCAAATATTTCAAAATCCTTTAGAACTATTTTATAAAAGTAACTTAAATATATTATTTTCATTCTAATGTATTTAAGTCAATGTATCTTTAAAGTCTTAAGTATAGTTACTTGACAAGAAACAAAGCATTCAAAGGTAGAGTAGAGGATCTCACTTGTATGTGCCACCTTGGAAGTAGTGGCTTAGGATACCAGACTCTGTTAATTTTTATATTTGTTTGCCAGACGCTCTGAAAAATCTCTTACTATTTTACATCATCAGCACAGTCTGTAGCAGAGTTCGTCAAGAATCTTTAAAGACCACTGTGTTCATAAGCATTTACTCACCCCATCTCTTTGAGAATCGTGAGGTTTGATAGATAAAACAAAACAAAACAAAACAAAAAAAACCTCTCTTTCTCTCTCTTTCTTTACTGAGGCAGCTGCCTTCTAAACTAGATCCTATATGGTCCTGTTTGAGGAAGGAAGGGGGAAAAAATTAAAACCAGTTCTCACTAATAAGAAGAAAATTGCATGTAAATAATTGAAAGGTCTTTTCATACATAGGACTGACATTCCTACCAAAGCCTTAACTGACTGCTGGGTCTAAAGGGTTGTGTGTTTTTTTAAAGGAGGCATGTGCTCCTGTCCAAGTACTCGCTGGGACATGCCATGAGCAGTTTTAGGTCACCAGCAGCTCTTTCTATTTTAGTCTATGTCACTACTTGAAGTTGTAATTAATTTGGATGATTCTAAAAATCATAATTATGACAGTTCTGATATTTGATAAGAGTAACTTACATTCGGTCTTGCCAAGAAAGTCATGGTGTATTTAGCAGAAAAGACAAAAAGAGTCTATATAGTGACAAGGACTATCTCCCATAGAAGCAGATCGCAGAAGCCTTGATGAGGCTTAACTTGACTTAGTAAGTAATGTGTGGAATATTCCATACTTGCTAATGAACTGTTCTGCATTTTTAACTGTATTTTTCTATCGGTAATAATGTGTGTTGGATTTGGTTTTGTTTTTAATGTAAAAGTTCACTTATGGACTGTATTTGTACCTAATGCTAACTTTAAGTCATTCTTGTATATATAAATGCTTTGTGCACCCACAGAGCACAGTATTTTATTTACTCTCAACCTAAATTATCATGATTTAAGAAAAGCCTAGTATCATTTTTAGATTAATTTCTCTCTCTTTTTCTTGTGCTCCTGCTTTCTTTTCTTCTTTTAATTCAGTTTTAATTTTAACAGCTAATTTCCTAATAGGTTTTCTCATTCTTCAAAGTATAAAAAGAAAAATAATGCATAAAGGAAAGGTTTAAGGAATTAATAGTGAATGTGTAAGATGTTGAAGCATGATATTCTTTTTCTTATTTTTTGCATCATTCAAAATAGGAACATTGAAAGAAGTGTATTTTTCATATGTAACCAATGAACTTTAGAGCACTGATACATTTTCGTAAAATTTTTCTCGAAGTTACTCAAGAATCACATTTTTATAATGTGTCCCTAATGGGTTGATAACAAATTTTGGAATAAATTGATTTTTAGAAAAACATTTATTTAAATGCTTAGAGTTATAAGTTCATAATTAATGAAAGTCAAATGTAATTTAGAGTCAGTAGGTCTGTATTTAAATAGACTGTAGTTTGTAGTAGCTGATTTTTTTAAATAAATTATTTTTTGAACTACAGGTTCTTCTCTAAAATGAGAATAATAACAATAACAACCCACTCTACAGAGTTGTAAACAGGATCCAATAAGTGCAAGAATATTAAAGTGTACATTTACAGTTTGTATAAACAATCAGTGAAGATTAGTACTATTCTAGTCTTTAAAAACGGTTGGTTGGTTAATAGTGTTAAGTAGGAAATGAGTAAATAAATAAGTAAATGGGGGAAAGTATAAACTATTTGTTCTGGTCTCCTTACTAAAGGAGACTAACGGTTTTTCATTAACTTTTTTATATTTATTTTAGGAAAGTTGATAAGCAGAAATACTATACTTTATTAGGTCTTTCATAATTAAGCAGTGGTTGTGAGGAGGTAATGAGTACTGATTTAAAGGACTGTGTTCTGTTTTCACCTATTGCTAATTCAGAATTCTGACTAATTGCATAGTCAGAAGCCCCTGTACTGCTTCACAGTAACTATGGTTGTCCATCTATATAGTGGGAGCAGTAAGCATGGAAATTCAATTCACCCACATATACTTTTCGTAGCCCTCCTGAACCACAGATGTACACTTCTTAAGTGGTGAAAACTCCTTTGCGGTGAACCTGTTCACTTCCCTGATAAGTCCAGAGGGAGTTGGGGGCTCTGCGGGGGCGGGACCAAGTCTCAGACTCGGTGCTGGACATCCAGAGAGCTGATCGCCGGTAAAGACACCCTTCACTTCCTCAAGGCTGCAGGATTTGGAGAGGAAAGTTACTCACTGGCAGCGCTACTCTCTGGCGTGGGAGATCCACTATTCTATAACATTTCAAGGCGCAAGGATATCAGTGTCCGCTCTTTAGATTTTGCTGGATGTCTTGAAGTTATTTGGACTGATGATCCCAAGGAAGTATTTGCAGCTCCACTTTGGAGAGGTCACTATAATGTAATAGAGGTGTTCTGCTAGGTTTCCTTTTTTGTTTTCTCTCTCTTTTTTTGGTCCTCTGGGAGAAATTGCTTACTTCTTGTTCCACTTTTGTTTTGATTTTTGTTTTTCCTGGTAATGTGAGTAGCTTTGTGCTCCAAAGAAGTTGGAAGGGAGGGAGGGAGGGAGGGAGGAAGGAAGGAAGGAAGAGTTGCACCCATATGATATGTACATAATAGGCTCCAAATGATAAGGAAATTTTGTGTTTGTTTTATGATTCATGTAAAGTCTATTTTAGAATCTGATGTTTCTTTCTACTAGGTGAATATCTATGTAGTTTAACTTCAGTTTAAGAAAGAAAAAAGCTATCTGAAAATATGTATTTTTAGGTAGATGGATTCATCACCTTTTGTTTCTCCTTTAGAAACCAAAAAAAACCCCTCTTATTAAAATTTAGCATATATTTAGTTGTAAAATATTACTATAAAATATACCTTTAAGTTAGTACTTCTCTAGACTACTTTGGAGAATTTAAGCAGCCCATAACAACAGCAAAAAAAGAAGCTAAAATGTTATGGATTTAGGTTTTTAGTTGACATTTTGGTTCTTACTCCCCAAACCTTGTTACTTGTATTTTTTTTTCTAAGAACTTAATTTAGATTTGTAATATGAATTAGTATGGGCTGGCTAGATAGTAACCAGATATTAGTTATGGTCTACTTTGTTTTTGTGGCATATTCCACATAAATGAATGTCTTGAATATTCTTAGGTAAAAGTTTTTTTAAAAAACACCCTATCATTAAAAATATATCAGCTAAATTTTTCAATAATTTCCTTTTCTTAAGAGTACAATCCATCTCCTAAGTTCAATTTTACGTTCCATACATGTTCCACTTTTATTTCCTTTAAATCACTTTACTTTGTTATGCTTTCTCTCAGGCATACCTACAATAAAGCCATCTGTTGTCCAAGGGGTTGTTCTTAAATGAATCATGCTCTGTCAAAATTTTGAGGTTATAAATGTTCAGCTAATTGAGCAGCCTGACTAGCTGAATACTTGTAAGTGCTTTATAATATCTTTCAACACTTCAAAATTCTGGCCCACTTAAAACTCCAGAATCCCAGAGCAAATGGGACAAGTCATTCACATGGATTCTTGCTGATAAAACTAAAAACATGTTTATGAATTTCTCAGAATTTGGAATAATGTTAATGTAGTTATACTCTTACTTATTTTTGAGCTATGTCTATATTAAGCCAAACCAAGTGATTGAGATGCGAAATACTTAGCCAATCAGCCAATCATTTTGACTACTCTATATTAAACAACCAACTTGACTTTTTAACACCAACTGGATGTTTTGGCATCATGGATGCTTATAGCTTCTAAGGAAGAAGTCAGCCTGCTTCTTTCTCTCTCTTTCTCTCTCTCTCTCTCTCTGTCTCTCTCTGTCTCCCTCCTTCCTCCAATTACTTTCTTTTTAAGAGACTTCATAATCATGAGATATTGAAATCAAATACACAGATACATACTTACATGCCATCTCAAGTCACTCATCATATGTTCTTCCTAAAGTTTTTATGTATTCCTGAAACTCACATATTTTCACCGTCACTTCCTGGCCTCAATTTCCTGGTGTCACAGGATTCTTAGCCCCACTCCTATATTCATCCCATCCTCTCTGCTTTGCATCCATTCAAACATGGAACTCAACTTTTTTCTTTGATGCCCTCAAAAAAGCAAGTCTTACCAAAAAAAAAAGTATCTTTCACTGTAGATGACTTTACTGAAAGTTTGGTGAGACTAAAGCAGGTTTACATAGCAATTACACAACATTTTGAATATTGGTCATTTCTCTACAAAGAAGTATGTTGGCCATTATCTATATATCACCTGAATTAAATGCCCTCTTCTTCTTTATAGGGTAATTTCATATTCTCTAATCAACCCTAAATTCCGCTCTGAGTTTCCAGTGCACATCCAAGGACTCAATACGTGTATTTCTAAACATCTGCTTTAGGTATAACCCTTTCTCTGTCCTTTGCCAGTGTCTACCAAGGGTAGTGAGGAATACAGAAAAGTTGTACGCTACTCTAAAAACATTCACACCCATTCCACATACCTACACCTGCACCAACACACAATCACACATACTAGTGCATAACACTCTCCTCACACTCTCACCATATAGAAGGCAGAAGTATCTACAGTCAGTTTGGGTTTTAAATCAAAATTCCCCTTGAATAAATACATTAATGCTTAGAGGCTCTTAGCTGTTGTTGATGTATCATGTTTTAGTAAAAACTCTTAACTGGTTCTTCAGACTTGTCTTTGCCTGTCCCCCGCACCTCATCCCGTATCATACCACACTGACCTTTCTCTTCCTTGAAGGACAAGCTCCTTCCAACTGCATGACTTCTGTACCTTCCTATCTCTATGTCTTTTGGGGTAACTGGTTTATTCTCACGATGTATGCTTTGGCCAAGTTTTTCCCTTTCAAAAGTGACTCTCCAGTCTGTAGCAACATCTCCCCACCCACAGTCACACTACCCAATATTTTCTGTAAAAATCAGTTCTACTTTAGAAAACTATTACATTCTAAGAGTTGTTTTTTATTTAAGGCTTATCAGTTCTTATACTTGAGGACGGGGTCCTTTTTTATACTGCTTATTGCTGTATTTCCAGAATCCAGAAATGTGGGCAAAGTAAGTGCTCAATATATTTTTAAAAATATAAAAGTTTATTCTTGTTGTTAAAAGAATGAAAAATAAAATTTTCTTTAATTTAAATCTAATATTCTAAAGGACAGATCATATTATCAGTCCCATTAGAGTTAACATTAATTGAGTAATACTTATTACTATAACTAGGACTTCCTGCTATTACCTTGGTGGTAAAGACCACCATTTACTCTACTCATATTTCAAAATGCAAATTGTCAGAAGAAATAGTATTAGCCTGGGAATTAAAACAACCTAGTTAAAGATTAGCATCATGGAATTCTAACCCACCCTTTCATTTAATATTTGTGGCAACTGAGACACAGAAAAACTATCTTGCCTAATATTAATGGCAAATTTAAGCCTGGAATTCAGGTTATTTGAATCTCAAATGACTAGTTTTCCCCCCAAATCATGTCCTCATTCTAATCTAAGAGTAATCAGTTACTGCATGTTTTCATTTATAGGATAAGCAGGTAAAATTAGACAATGTCTCAGCATTTGCAGCTCAGTCACTCTTTTCTTCCTTCCCCTCAGCCCATCGATTATTCCACAGCTTGACTGGAAGCCATGTCCTTAAATTCCCATTCATATTGTCAAGCTCCTACTCAATGATACCTTGAATCTCTAACAATTCTAAATGGCTAATTCTCAGGGGTGTTGGTGCCATCTGACTGGTTGCTGATGATACACAGAACAACAGAACTTAACTATTGAATCTACATGATAAATAGGGAGGATCGATCATTTGCATGCCCTTCTTTGGAGGACCTCCTGAATGTTGGAAAATAAAGCATAGCCAATCTTGTATAATGTAACAGCATTGATTATGATCAAACCAAAGTTCAGGCTGCATTTTTTTAATAGACTCAAGTTCAAATTAAACACTTTAGGATGACATAGTTAAGGCTTTTTGGTCATCAATGTATTTGATTTAGAATTAAATTGCCTTGTTCATCGTAGAGGGAAAGTTTGTCTTGTATGTTTCCTCTGCTCTCAATGGTATTGGTTTTGCTTTCAAGTGAAGTGAGTTACCTGTAAACATATGTACGAGGGGGAAAGCCTCCTCAAAATCTGGAATTTATTTATACAAAATTGTGTATTTATTCTTACATATTTAAACTTCAGTCACTTTCAAAGTACTATCCATTTGATGCAATACATTTGAGACGTTTTTCCCACTGCTCAAAAAAGTTTTTGGACTTGTTGATTTTGATGCCTTGTAGTACTTGTGCAGTTTTTGTTTGTTTGTTTTACCTCTTCCACATCAGCAAAATCATTTTCCTTTAAAGACTTTTTTCATCTGGGGAGACGAAAAAAGTCCATCAGAGCAAGATCAGGTGAATAGGGAGAATGGGGCATGGGGGTCATGCCATTTTTGGTCAAAAACTGCTGAACACTCAGAGTGGTATGGGCAGGTGCGCTTGGAAATCACCCATCATGAAATGGGCAAATGTGTTCAAAGAGTCTTCAGAAAAAATTCACTGGAGCTGAACACGGCCTCTCACAACAACACCAGCTGGTACAAAGATACAGAGGGGTTCCTAGAATACTCACCTAGCAGAGGAAGCCTGAGCTATGAGGGGCCTGCCCTTCAGAAGATAATTCTGTGCGTTTTGGGGGGAATATTTAAGAATTTAAGAATATTATAGACTAGAAAGAAATCTCATTTACTGATGTAAAAGCCCTTGGAAGAATCAAATTTAGTCTATCTGATGAGACTATCCAATTTATCTTAATTCCTCACAAAAATTTTAAAATTTACTAAGTTAGTTAAAAGTTTTCTGTGGTCTTGTGAAAATACTTTTAGAAGGAAACTAGATTGAAGCACATTTTCTAAGCTATTACATGAATTCAGAACCTTTAATTTTTCTATGTTTTGGAATTTTTAAATATGCCAAGGAATTAAACATTTTCTTAAGTGTGTTATCTTTGTGTCTGAAGACGAGTGTCCTAACCCTTGCTCTACGAGTGTGAAGTAAGAGAGAGAACGATTTATCCCATACACAGACATAATCCGCTGCCACATTCCCTCGGCTGCTCTCTGCAGCCCCTAGAGCATTTAGCTATATCAGTCTTGGTCTAACCACTGGGAAACAAAAGAGGGGTGATAGACAGGAAAGTATATGATGAGATAAAATATTGGTTAAAAAAAAACCCGAGGTGTATTTCAGAGGAAAATAGGACAATTGAGATTTACTATGTTTATGTTACATAATACTCTGTTAATCTAGGCTCTATGGATTCTCCTGAAATGTTCAGGGGAAGCCCATATTTTCCCAGAGGTTTTTTTAAAATTTACTGACTATTTTTTAAGATTTTATTTATTTATTTTTAGAGAGAGGGAAAGGGAAGGAGAGAGTGAGAGAAACATCAATGTATGGTTGCCTCTCGTGCACCCCCTACTGGGAACCTGGCCTGCAGCCCAGGATGTGCCTGGACTGGGAATCGAACCAGTGACCCTTTGGTTCACAGGCTGGCACTCAATCCATTCAGCCACACCAGCCAGGGCGACACAGAATTTTAATGTAAAATAGTGAGTGTACATTTTGGGGGATGAAAGAGATAATCAATACTTTTCATCATATTTGCAAAGAAGTCTGTGACCAAAAAAAGGCTGAGAAGGACATAGTACTATGCCACCAGGCTGTCAGAGAACAAGCATCATAAAGATGGCAACAGTTAATTAATATTAAATTAACAACTCATTCCTATCTCTAACCATAATTGATGTTTTCCATCCTCAGACTTGGAAATCATATCTAGCTTTGGGCACATACAATTGGGTATACTGTATAGCCACAGTGGCCCTAGTCATGAGAAGCTTTAATTTTTCAAGTGATCAAACAAAACCAAAATGTCTTAAATAATTATTAAGGGTTATTGACAATGTCAATCCATAATAAAATTTGAATATATATATATATATATATATATATTTAAATATAATAAATAAAAAGTAAAAATAAAAGCTGTTAAATACTTACTGAATTCCATATCCAAAAGACTCATTAACTGTGAGGAAAACTGCTATAGAAAGAGAATAATAAGGAAGGTAAAGTCTAAGCAAATTATTTTATTGTGGAGTGAAGGGCTAAAAGAAGAAAAGCAATAAAGGGAAGAAAGAGAAATTCTATGACAATTTATACTCAGTGAATTATTTTCTAGAACAGAATTCTTCCAGAAATATATTTTTCCAACAAGATCTTAGTAGTCCGTTTGCCTAGGTGAAATTTGGTTTAGAGTGAAACTAGGCACGGTTACACTAAAAGCACCACTCAATTTTAGAATAAGGGATTCATGTCCATGAAGGTGTGAATCAAGCAGTTAATATCTCACCCTCACGTCCTTTCCATTTGAGTAAAGACTACACCTGTCAATTTCAAACATTTATTCACCTATTGGCTGAACAAAAAGGTCAATTGAAAATGAGGTCAGGAAAAACATGAGCCTGGTCTTATCACATTAGCAAGTGATTTTAAAAATGGTTTTAACCTTGTAGTACGTGGTTAGTCATCACCCTGTGCACCACTAACTCAAACTAGATACTTGTTCTTTTGCCAAATAATGTCATTTTAAATGTGCGCAAGTATCAATACTACAGTGAAATTCAGGACCTAAATTCTGACAAGGTGTGACCACATGCATGGTAATGAAATTTCATCTGTTCCCTTAAAATTTCTCCTCTAAAGATGCTTTATTTTAGGAGAAATGGAACCCATTTAAGTTTAAAATATCCATTCAAGACAGCTATGAAAAAATAAACTGTACAGAAAAAATTCTAGGTCTAAGTATATATAGATTTGTTATTCACTGTAACTCATTTGTAATGTTTTCTAAAGAACTAAATTTTTTAATACATTATGTATGAGAAAGCAAAGTTTCACTGTGTTGTATATTAGGTTAAACCCTTTAAAATAAATACAAGACAGTGAAATTAATCACAATATGCCTCCATTTAACATTTTCCTGCAGCTAATGTTCATTTTTTAAAGGGCTGGCTAAGGGCCCAAAGAGGATCATGTAACACTGAAAAAAATCCCAGATCCCTGGAAAACATTATAGAGACATTCCAGTGTATTTAATTTTTTTCAAATGATGTTTGTCAAATTGTTAGTCATCTATTAGACTGTGCACACTGTGAATATACCACCATTTTTAAGTGTTGATAATATATCTTATTGGCCTTCCCACTAGCCAAGATTTCCTGGTAAAATATTTTCCTACCACATAAGCCTCTAGTCATCAACCATGTCAAACAACATTTTCAATTTGGGTAATGAAATTCCACTTTGACTAAACTTAATAAATAACCGAGAGATATATAATGTTAATCATATAGTATTTTAAGTTTATTTAAATCAAGCTATGTAACATACAGGACTTTAAGGCAAAAAATTTTTATTGATCTCACGTACATAAATCTATTGGCTATGTTTTGCAAATGCAGAATTTTTAACTTGGTCTTATTCAGAAAGGAATTCAATTGCATATATGTTTAAAGACCAGAAGCAGAAACCTGCTTTAAAAATATCAAATAAATTAAGTTAAGCTTGGTTCTGTTTTTTAGATAAAATATGCAAACTACAAAATTTACCATTTTAATCATTTTACGTGTACAGTTCAGTGGCATTAAGTACATTCATAGTTGTGAATTATCATTATCTATCTCCAAAACCTTTTTTATCTTCCTAAACTGAAACTCGGCATCCGTTAAATAGTAATTCCTCATTACCTACTCTTGGCAGTCCCAGAAATGTATTTTACTTTCTGTCTATGAATTTGACATATTTGACTATCACATGTAAGAGGGAGTGTACAATATCTGTCCTTTCGTGACTGGCTTTTTTCCCTTAGAATAACACGTGGCCCAGCAGAGAGCACAGCTCCTGTGAGGCAGAACAGTGAATGAAGATTTTGGAGTTTGCTCTGCTGGGCCTCGTGGTCTCTTGCCCTGTGTGTGCAGAGTTCAGACCATGGCTAGGGAAGCCACGCCGTCCCCGCCCTTCTGAGTAGCTCCCTCAATACTGGGAACCTGCCTCTCAAATTTCACCTTCTTCTACAGTTTTGAAATCATATAATTGCCTCCTTAGCTAAATAAAATCACAGTATTCTATTTGGACGCCCTCTGCCCATGCTCAAGTACAGAAAAGCTGAGGCTCATCTCATACTTCTTCATACTTTCAAAAATGATAGTTCTTTACCGCCTGTTGCCCGACGCTTCAGAAATCTCTATCACAACTTTTAGCCATGTTTACACTGATTAACAGTGGGAGGACAGTTCTCTTAGCCATTACTGTATCATGATCCAAATTAGAAATCCCAAAGATTTAAAAAAAATTTTAAAGATTTTATTCACACATCATAAAATTCACCCTTTACAGTGTACAACTCGGTGGTTTATGGTATATTCACAAAGGTATGAAACTATCACCACTACCTAATTCCAAAGTATTTTCAGCACCTGAAAAAGAAACCCCACACACATTAGCAGTCGCTACCCCAAATCCTGTCCCCTTAGCCCCTGAAAACCACTAATGCACTTTCTGTCTCTCTAGATTTTCCTATTCTAGACATTTTATGTATGTGGAACCACGCGATAGGCAGTCCTTTGTGACTGGCTTCTTTGATTTAGCATTACGTTGTCAAGGTTCGTCTATGTCACCGCATTTCTCAGTTCTTCATTACTGTTTTATTGTTATAATATTTCACTGTGCAGATATGTCACATTATTTATCTATTCATCAGTTGATAGTCATTTGGGCTGTTTCCACTTTTTGACTATTGTGAATAATGCTGCTATCAACATTCATGTAGAAGTTTGGTGCGGACATATATTTTCATTTCTCTTGGGTATCTGCCTAAGAGTGAACGTGTTTGGTCACATAGTAATGCTTTGTTTAACTTCTTGAGAAAATATATTGTTTCCCAAAGAAATCATACCATTTTACAGTCTCACCACAGTGTGAGGGTTCCAATTTCTCCACAACCTTGCCAACACTTGTTATTATCTGTCTTTTTGATTACTGCTTTCTCAGTGTGTATGAAGTGGAATCTCACTGTAGTTTTGATTTGCATTTTTCTGATGGCATCTTTTTGTGTGCTATTTTTATATCTTCTGTGGAGAGCTGTTCACTCAGATCCTGTGTCTGTATTTAATTGGGTTAATTGAGTTTTTGTCATTGAGTTTAATAGGTATTTATACATTCTAGATACAAGTCCTTTATCACAGGGGTCCCCAACCTCTGGGCCACTAACCAGCACCAGTCCAAGCTTGTTAGGAACCAAGTCACACAGCGGGAGGTGAGCTCAAATGTAATAGGCTTGGATCATCCCCAAACCATCCTCCCCTAAACCCGTCTATGGAAAATTGTCTTCCGCGAAACTGGTCCCTGGTTCTAAAAAGATTGGGAAGCACTGCTTTATCAGATAGATGATTTGCAAATTTTCTCCCATTCTGTGTGTAGTCTTTGCACTTTCTTTACAGTGTTCTTTGAAACTCAAAAGTTTTTGATTTTGGTGAAGTCTAGTTTATCTTTTGTTCTTGCTGTTCTCAGGCTTTTGGTGTTTATGTCAGAAACCATTGAAAACTTCATGGTCACAAAGACTTACACCTCTGTTTTCTTCTAAGAGTAAAACAGTTTTATATCTTACATTTAGATCTTTCATCAATTTTGAGTAACTTTTTGGAGGTGATGTGAGTTAGGGGTACAGCTTCTTTTGCAATGAGGTATCTAGTCATCCCAGTACCACTTGTTGAAAAGAATATTGTTCCCCCATTAAAATGTCTTAGTACCCTTTTTGAAAGTCAACCAATCACAAATGTGAGGGTCTATTTCTGGACTCTCAATTCCATTACATTGGTCTTTATGTCTATATTAATGTCAATACCACACTGTCTTAGCTTCATAGTAAGTTTTAAAATCATACTAAGTTTTCATAACTATAGCTTCACAGCTTCATTGTTTTTATTCAAGAATATTATAGCTATGTTGGGTCAGATGCTTTCTGTATGAATTTTAGCAGCAGCTTGTCAATTTCTGCAACAAAAACTACAATAAAAACAGTTGCAGTTTTCCTAGTGACTATGTCAAATTCGTAGATCAATGTGAGGACTATTTTATCTTAACATTATTATGTCTTTCTTTTTTAAGATTTTATTTGCTTATTTTTAGAGAGAGGAGAAGGGAGAGAGAAAGATGGAAGAGAAACATCAGTATATGGTTGCCTCTCATGTGCCCCCCCACTGGGGACCTGGCCCACAACCCAGGCATGTGCCCTGACTGGGAATCGAACTGGCGACCCTTTGGTTCCCAGGCTGGTGCTCAATCCACTTAGCCACACCTGCCAGGGCTATTATGTCTTTCAATGTATGAATAAGAATGTTTTTCTACTTATTTAATTCTTTACTTATTTCAACAATGTTTTTTAGTTTTCAGAGTATAACTCGTGATTTTTTGTTAAATTTATATATAAGTATTTTATTTTTCTATTCTATTATAAATAGAGTAGTTTTCTTAATTTTATTTTTGGTGTGTTCATTGCTATAGTATAAAAATACAATTGATTTTTGTATATTGTTCTTGTATCCTTAAACCTTGTTGAATTTTTTTATTATTTCTAATAATTCTGAATAGAATTTTTAGGAGTTTCTATATATTCGTAAGATTATGTTGTTTTCAAATAGAGATGATTTTATCTCTTCTCTTCCAATTTTTATGCCTTTCTTCTCTCTCTCTCTCTCTGTTTTTCTTTCTTTTTTTGCCTAATTTCCTGGGCAAGAACCTCTAATACAATGTTAAATAGAGGTAGCATCTTAAAGTCTCCCTACCTCCAGCCTGATTCTTGCCCCAACAAAACTAATCTCTATATTGCACCCAATAATTCAGTAAATGCAGAATTTATTCAGTGAATATTGAGTGTATATTGTGTACAAGATACCATTTTAGAGTACTTTTATTCTAGATGTTAGTTCTTTTTCTAAAACACTTTTCTAAATGTGATCATCTTCCATTTAAAACGCTTTAGTGAGAGTATCTCATCATTAGAAAAAGGACTACTTTCTTTTTTTTTATTTTAAAATATTTTATTTATTTATTATTAGAGAAAGGTGAAGGAGGGAGACAGAGAGGGAGAGAAACAGTAATGTATGGTTGCTTCTCACATGGCCCTCACTGGGAACCTGGCCCGCAACCCAGGCATGCGCCCTGACTGGGAATCGAACCGGGACCCTTTGGTTCCCAGCCCGTGCTCAATCCACTGAGCTACACCAACCAGGGAAAGGACTAATTTCTTAATAGGACTTATCAGATCCTTTCCTGTCACGAAAGTAAATCTCTAATTTCCTTTCCTGTTGCTTCTCTCTTGAACATTTTTATCTTGGTAAACTAAATTTATTTTAGCTTTTCAAAAGCTCAGTACAGTAGATTCTCATTACTTATGGATTCTGCATTTGCAAATTCACCTACCTATACTTGTTACCTCAAAGTCAATGCTCACTAGACTTTTGTAGTCATTCGTAGACTCACCGGAAGTGCATGTGTCTAGGTAAGGTTGAAAAACTGTCCTTCACATGGTCTATTTAGTGCATTGTTTTTTGCATTTCTGTGCTTTTGCTTGTGATCTTGTTGTTCAAAATGGCCCCTAACTGTCATGCTAGCTTAGTGTTCCAAAGTGCAAGAAGGCTCTGTGTGTTAAATAAACTTTATTTAGACATAAATTATAGTGTTTTTAGTTGAGTTCAATGTTAATGAATCAACAATATAAATTAAATTAGGTGTGTTTTAAAAACACATAAAACAAGGTTAGGTGTTGTTCAGTAGATGAAGATATTGTGACCAGGCTTGAAGGAGCCCAGCCCTGCACTTCCCCTGAGGGCAGTGACTCAGTCTTTGTTACCCAATATTTAAGGGGACTTTTTAGAACATAACTGCAGTGAATAACCAGAATCCTCTGTATATGAAATGATAATAATGACAATAGAAAATAGTTAAAATTTACTGAGTGTCAACTATGTACCAGGCATTGTGGTAAATAATTTATTTTTGTTCCCATTATCTTATTTAAATCATGAGATAGGTATCATTGTTAACACACTTTTTAGATGCTATACCTGAGGCTTTAAGGATATTAGCAGGTCTCCCCATGAGACTGGGATTTTTTTTTTCCCTTTAGACTGAATTTAGAGTCTGGGTTTTTAAAAATATTTCTTAAATGATGGATTATTTTTATTATATTGCATTCCATTCTATTTAATTATATGTTCAATCTTTAATGTATGTCTTGGTTATTTTCATATTGTTTTTAATAATAAAATAATGACAACAATAATAAGTTGTAATATTATAACTAGATCTGATCCATTTTAACCAATGGCATGTTTCACAATTTCTGTGTTTAATTTGTGCCATTTTAGAAATCTTGAGTTGTCTTTCATTCTATAGTGTGTAAAAAAAAACTCTTTGCAGGGAACGGTGATTATTAAGTATCTGATTGAGTTCCTGGTAACACTGAAAGTGGCAGATTGCCTCAAAAGTTGTTTTCTACCTCTATAAATTAGAAAAATTTTAAGATCTTTAATGACATAATAAAGGCTTATTTTAATTTAATTGATGAGAACATGAAGGTTAAGGAACCTTCTCAAGGCATTGACTACAGACATAGATAAAACTAAGCTCTCTTCATGGGTCTAGATTTGAGCAGCATTACCTTCCTATAGTATCAATATCACACAAGGTATCATTGGAGAGAATTATCATATTTGATTAATACTGGAATTAGTGATTACCGATAAGCCCTTCCTGATTTCTCATGAGGAAGAGGAGGGTTAGATAAGGAGCAGAATTATGACAGGCCTCGAAAGAAAAATACCGTGATGGCCAATGAAAAGTAGAACCAAAATAATGCACAAATTTCAAAGCATAATTTTATATCTCACTTAGAATTCTGTCCCAGAACTCTATTCATTGCAATTGCAGATACTTATATAAAGTTGCCTATGGGGAGAATGGAGTGTCTCAAAAGAATGCTTTTAAGACTCAGGGCCAGGTTAGCCCAGAACAGGCTGGCCAGTCTTTTTCTAAGAAGTATAAAGTCCTCAGACAAACATCAATCGATCGAGCTTCACTTCCTAAGTTCAAAACAGCATGTTTATTTTAAGAAGATATGTTTCTATTTCAAACTATGAAAAGCTAGGTATCTTTAAAAAAAAATAGGTCAACTGGCTGTAGGAAGGAGAAAGGAATCACAGGATTGAAACCCTATAGAGATTAAGCAACATTTGTTGAAAGACAAAAGACAAAAGGAAAGTCTTGCCAAGAGGAACTGATTACTCAGAGAGAAAGCAGTTGAATGTCTCTAGTTGACTCACTTTGCAGATCTTGGTTTGAGGCCACCTTTGCTATCCTTGACCAAAAGAAGGAAAGGAATCCACTGAGAGTACAATGTGCTGGGGAACTGTGGTCTTTGCAGCAACCCAGAAGAGGAATGGGCCACAGGAAAGTGAGATGAATACAAGTGACCACTCCACGGCACGTTCTGCCTGTACAAACAGTGCCATTTCAACACATAGACAAAAATAAACACCGTACGAGTTTTGTTACAAGGGCTGAATATTCGTGTGGCAGTAACAGTTAAACATACAGGGGAAAGTAAACATTTTAAACTCATATTAGAAACATATTCAATGAAATTTAGAGTGCAGGATATTTTATACTATTTTATTTATTTCTCAATTCTCTGCCGTATTTTTGAACTCATGAGAAGGATTCTAAAGAATATATTCTATTTTGGGTGCATGTTATCCTTTTATTTAAAAAGTTTTATAGTTTACATTGTAGTCATAATTTCAATTTTTTTGAGGCATTTATGTTTTGGATGGTTTCTATAGTTCACAGCTCTTACTAGTTTGAAAAGCAGTGTCTAATAGTGGCATGTGACAAGAATTCACCAAGTATTTATAAAATAAGTAATGTATAAGTATATAAAATTGTTTTTCTTAAAAATTATCTTCTGAATAACAATATGAACTAAAGCTTTTGCATTTAGTATTGCAACTATTTTAAAATGCATTAAATTCACATAGTATAAAAATCACATAGTCCTGTTAGTCAACTTTTACTGTCCAGACTCTTTAAAGAATGAACAGTCTATGTGGATTTACTCCCACTTGCTTCCCTCCCATTCTCATCCTCTCTCCTAGTGAATTATTAATAAAGAACTAAGAAAAAAGCACCGTATAAAACCACCAAGGCTCGCAGGGAGGAAGGTATACAGTTCTTGTATTATTAGTGAAAGTTTAATTAAACTCTATGTCACCTGGAATTACACTTACACTATTTTTGAGTACATCTAGTCCTGAGTAAATGTGAAATAAGAGAAGTTTGTTTTAGGGTTCCACCCTATAGCTTCTCATTTTATATCCCAGCATCCTTTTTTCTCTTCCATTGCCTGCTTGCACCTTCCCTGATCCAGGCCCTTTAAGGTATCACCAGCTGCTTTCTAGATGCTGCAGTCCACACAGTAGGTACCATCTGGGCCTAATGTGCATTGTCCTGTGCTCAGAACCGGTCAGATTTTCTGCCTTCCACTCATTCATATCAAAAATTTCTTATTCAGAGTTCCAGCCTGTCAAGACCCTTTTAAGGAGATTGTTAACTAATCTGATCAATGTGACCTTACTGATGTGATTGACATACAGATTCACATACATCCTTATGTTTTTAAATAATGATTTTATTGAAGGAATAACAGATTCAGAAAATGTGCATCACTTGTGTGTTTGACTCAATGGGACTTGGCACAACGTGCAACCAGCATCCAGATCAGGAAACGGAACAACGCTGAGAGCCCAGAAACCCTTCCCAAGAGCTGCATCTCCAAGAGTCTGCGCTATTGTACTTCCAACAGCACAAATATTGTCTATTTTGTCCTTTCCTTGAATTGAACCCTACCATGTGTGGTTTTTGTGTCCAGAATGGACACTCAACATTATGCCTATGAAATCCCCCTACAAGGCTTTGTGTATTTGTGAACCATTCTCATTGTATATATAATATTCCTTTGTATGAATATACCACGATTTATTTATTAATTTTATTTTTGATTGGCATTTGAGTTGTTTCTAGTGCAGGGTACTGTTAATAGTGTTGCGAATGTTCTTCACATGATTATTATTGATTTTTTTTCTTTTTGACAAACATAACTCTGCATTTCTGGTGGATATATACTTAAGAGTGGAATTGCTGGTCATAGAATACATATGTGGTTTCAACTTTAGTAGAGACATACAAAAATTTTCCAAAGTAGTTAACCAACACATATTCCCCATAGCAGAGTGTAAGAATTTGGTTTGCTCCTAATGCCCCCCAATACTTGGTATTGTTTCCTTTTGTTTTAGTTATTTTGTGTGTCTATAATAATGTTTCACCATATTTTAAAGTTGCATTATGTTGATGACAATGAAATTGAGCATCTTTTCATGTATTTACAGGTTTTCTACATATCTTCTTTGAAAATTATATATTAATAACTTTTGTCTGTTTTTCTATGTCTTTTTCTTGCTAATTTACAGGCATAATTATATTGGAAAAAGAAACTTTAATCACGGGAGTGTGCCAGTAAGCAAGGTATAGAAAGCCCGAGGAAGATGTCTAGATATATCATTGTTTTTAATTTGTCTCAGCCCTCAAGTGTCCTAGGTAACACAGGAACACGATTCCTGTCCTTAGCCACATAGATCACTCAAATCCTACCTTAGAAAATGAATGACATTTACTATCCTAGTTACACATTTATGTTGTTTTTTATCTTAAACTGGGGCTGAGAAAAATCTGGTATGAAGTCCAGATTCTGCTGAGTTGACATCGAATAGCAAAACCCCAATGGAAAAAAATGCAGAGAACTAGAACAAGCCAGGGCAAAATGGAATAAACACCCTTGCCTTAGCCGTTGTGTCCCAGCCATGGGTGCCACTGTGGTAATGTTATCCTGCACGTGTGGTCATAGCAACCCGAAGCACAGCCTCACTGAAAGGCACCCAGAATGAATTAGCCCACAGCATTTGTACCAACCAGAGGAATTTTCCCAGCAGTGCTCCTCCTAAAAGAATGCAAGCGGCGATGCAGAGAATAACAACAATGCTGAATTAGCAATGCTGTCAGCTGTAATTTTCATTTTTTTCCCTGAAATTTCTGACTTAGTCACAGGCCTACTATAAGTTCCTGCATTTGGCAATGACTTCTTGCTTCAGTTTGTCTAATGGTGAGCCCATCAGTCTGGGGCTTGAAAAGGTGCTGCAGGAATGCTTGTTAGTGACCATTTTAGTTCAGCCTGACGGTTTAACCTCAACTCTGAGTCTATAAATAGATGTATTTTTACACAATTCCATGAATGTCACAAAACATAATTGTCTTTTTTTTTTTTTTTTTTTGGTTTTTGTCTGTTTTCTTTTCTCCAATGATATGAGCCAACCAACACCCGACAACCATACTGAGCCACCTCCCAGAGCTGTTCAACTCTTCATGGTCTCAGAACCTGGATTTGAGTCTCTGTTGTGTTTCCTACAGAGCAGAGTGAGCTTGACTAAGGGACTGGACATGTCTAAGCCCTCGTTTTCTTATCTGTAAAATAAGCTAAAAATAGTACCTACTTTTCAGAGTTGTCAGGATTAAAGGAGATTACCCATGTAATATTTTAAGTTAGCATGATAAAGTTGGCTAATATTACTGTATACTTTATAAAGATTACTACATGGATCTTTAACTTATAGCATTTATCTGTCCTATTTTAACTTTGCTAATATTTTGGTAATGATTTGTTTTTACCTACTTGCCCTTTAACCATTGAACATTCTAGAATCAGAAATTAGGAAAAGTGACATTTTATCTCTACATTAGATTTAGAGAAATCAATCAACTGGCATGTGGTATCTTTAATTTATAAGGGAACAGAATTAACAAGAAAACTTTGCACTATCCAAGTTCTCAAGTGTTATAAGTATAAATAAAATGTTTTAAGTACTCAGATAAAAGAATCAGAAGCACAGTTTTATAAAAAACATGTGAGATTTAAACATTAGCCAGCAACAGACTCTAAATAGAGCAGGATGTTGACTCCATATATATTTTGTTATTTTCCCATCTTCTCTTTTTGCTCACTTTTTACTCCTGAGGTCTGAGGCTCCCCTCCTGAAACTTTCTGGTTTCTATTTATCTCCACAGTGACATCTCTCCCAGACCTATGCTTCCCCAGCCACTCAAATTCTGTATCTCACTAGCCCATATCAAAATATCTTCCTTGTGTGATACATTCTTAAAGTGTGGCTCACTTTTCTATCACACTGAAAAAAGTCCTGCTGAGATAGCTTGAAAGCATTATGGGACTACCTCCACAAAGATGTGTCCATATGGGGTAGATCTAGAGGCTGTTATGCTAAATGAAATAAGTCAAATGGAGAAAGACAAATACCATGTGATTTTGCTTATAGTATGTGGAATCTAAAAAACAAGCAAACAAACAAAATTAACAAACAAACACAACAGAAACCAACTCAGATACAGAGAACAAACTGATGGCTGCCAGGTAGCAGGGGGTTTGGAGGCTGAGTGAAAAAGGTGAAGGGATTAAGAAGTACAAATTGGCAGTTACAATATAGTCACAAGGGTGTAAGGTAAAGCATAGGGAATGTAGTCAATAATGTTGTAATAACTATATATGGTGTTGGGGGGGGGGTCCTAGACTAATAATATGTTATGCAAATGTCTCATTGCTCTGCTGCACACCTAAAACTAATATAATATCGAATGCCAACTACACTTGAAAATTTTAAATGTTTTTTAAAGAATGCACATTCATATACATATAGTTTAAATAATAGGATCTATGATATGTTATAACCTGCTTTAGTTAGTACAAAATATGTTTCATATGGGAAAACTACACATCTGTAAAAAAAAAACAACAAAGACATGTCCATGTAAACAATTGGATCTTGATTTAACTAAAAAAAAATCAATTCTTAATGCTGGATTGTTGGGAATCCTTTACTGAACTGTGGGTGAGACATTGGGGAGAAAATACATTTTCTAATTAGATCAAATCAGTCAACCTATTAATGACTCTATAGCCCTGTGGGCAACCCCGGTCCTGATTAAATACATCCATCCACTGTGTGCATATTTGCATGGCTTTAGTTGAACTTCCCCAGTACTTTTTTACTGCACATAATTATGCCTACTCATATGACTCACATCTTGCCCTCCTCCCATCACTTGAAAGTTGTTACAGGATACCGTCTGAATAACGGCCATGTTCGCACAACCGTGGTAACCTGGACCCGAAAAACAATTATCCTGGATTATCACAGGTCCTCTGATGCTAACTTAGCAGCCAGCCCCATGCACACAGTTGCTCCCTGACCCTCAGTTACTCTTCACAGAAAACCTGAAGAAATCCGAGTAGAGCACTCCTTATGCTATTGGTTTAATTCACTTACCATTTATAGACCTGGCCTCAGTTAGGAAAAAGATTTATTTAGTCACTAAGAAATTCATCCAACCCAGCTACATATTGGCAACAATTAAATGCTTATTCATTGGCTGGCAAATAAGCACCTTAAAGGAGCGGGGGCAGAATCAATGTTAATGCTGGTACAGGCTTTAGAGAGATCATCACAGAGCCGGATCCTCTTTTTCTGCAGATTCGGAAACTGAACACAGAGAGGCTAAATGAAAGCAAATGGTGGCAGAAATGGACCCGGTACCCAAGGTTTTGGATCCTTAACATAGCGCTTCTTCCACTATGATCTCTGGTCTGTGTATCAAAGGGAAGAAACCAGGAGTATATAGCAGTATGATGCTGAACCTGTCAAATTTTATCACCAATTCTTAGAAAAGCCGCATATTCCACAGTAGGTATACACCTCAAAACACATTCCTTGTGACTACGTAGTGTTTATGATAGCTTCCACTCTTACAGAGTTTCCATTTATATATGTAATCCTTGTATCTCTAATTCTAAAAAGAATTGCAAATTCATTTGTTTGCCGCTGGCTCAACAATAAATGGTGAGATCAACCTAAATATTCCCGGTGGCAGATATTCCTGTAACATAGTGTCACCTCCACAGGCACTCTGCTCTTTTTGTCTACCAGTAACAATACAACCCACGAAGTGCCTCCAGTGACTCCCGTGAAGAATGGAAAACGCTCTCTAACTCTGTTACAGGGAATGACAAGAGTGATCAGTCTGGGATTAATACTAGGTAATTCATACTGAAGTTGGAATTAAACAAGAGCTAGAAAACCTGAAAACATGGTGGAAATAACTTTGGATAAAACATGGAGGTCAACCCATTTATATACTAGATATTACTTCTTGTATTTTGCTTTTATGTAAAGTCGTAATTTATTGCCTAATGCAAGTACAAAACACCTAGTTTAGCACTTACCGATTTCTGTCTGCTCACTAATTTGGAACTCATGGACTTTAAAATTATGCTAGTTTTCATTCTCATTCAAGGCTGTTAAAAATGCTGCTATAAATCATGAATCAGTGAAAACCTGATTTATATAAACCTTCTAGTAGGAAAGGGAACTGAAGCATTCTAATCCTGAGGAGAAAACAGTCTTGTCTGCTTGTACCCGTTAGAGAGTAGTAGTCACGCCTAAGCCCTTCTCTGCATGAACCAACTTCCGAGGACCAGGAGGCATTGGCCTTGCATCCTCCAGGGAGGCTCATATTTTCCAGTGAAACAGAAGGGATCAGTCTCAGCCAGGCACAGATGGAATTCCTACAGTGCCCCCCCTCCATACCTAACCATCACACCACGTTCCCTTGTCCTGCCTGTGCTACCATTGCTGTGACGTTTTTCAAACAACTATTTCAACAAATGAAATGGAAAGAGTTGAAGTGGGCTGCATGCAAATAAGAACAACCCAAAGCATGGAAATTATGAGTTTGGGAAAAACATTTTTCTTGGTTTATTTGATTAACACTTTGCCACTGAGGCGAATTTTCCTTTGAGGTTTCTTATTCTGGATAGTTTTTAATGTAATTGGTTTAAGTGATACTTTACTTAAGTATATCTTAAAAAGAAATCTGCCACTAACTATAAAATTTTCATGTTCAGTCCAATTGACTTCAAAGTAATCCAAAATGCTTTTTCCCAAGCGACACCTATCAGTCTCCAGCTGTGTTCCTGATGGAGACTGACATCTGAAACCCACAATTAAAGTTACCTAATGCCAGGACTCTTTAAAGACTAAAGGGCTTTACAGTACCCTATCAAAGCGGCTCATAACCAACCCATACTATTATCGTTTCTATAAGTGTGCTGGGAGGATTAATTTCTTGACACTCATTTAATATTACAAGAAAAATAATTTTCAGAGCCAAAAGGTTGTTCTTTGCCAAATCAGCACATTCAGAATAGTGTGTTTTAATGAAAAACCAGAAATGTCATTAAGGTTTTGACTATTTTGTGTGTGTTCTATAATCATTCTGTCCTTTCTCTCATTATCTATGTGACATCAATTAAGGGCTATTATATAAATTTCAAACTTGCCTTCAAGTAACAAAAGCACAGAAAGAGAGAGAGAGGGAGAGAGAGAGAACGAACCCCAGAATACATCACCATTCAGACTGAGGTATAACAGAGCAAATCTCTTTTTTTCTTAATATTAAAACTGCATAAAAATAACAATTTCAAAAACTTTTTCATTGACCTTCAGAGGGGGTTGTTCATGCAAAGACTGAGCTGAACTTAAAGGGTAAAGAAACAACAATTTTCTTGTTCTGTGATGTAGAAGTCTCAAAACTCATGCAGCCATCATGACTGCCCATATCTTAGGGAAAAATGGTTTTAAGGAAACATAGGGAGAGATCATTACTAATGAACATACTGTGTACCAGGTCCTGAGAGGGTGCTAAAAGACCCCAGGCTTTGAGTGATATCAAAGGAATTCTTGCAGGGGTGGGAAGTGGACATCCTCAGTTGTGACTGCAGCTAGGATCAATATGTAACCTCTTCACCTAACCCTGCCTCCTCCAGCCAGTTAGGCAGCTTCTTCTCCAACTCCTTCCCTTGATGTGTACCCATAACCACAAATTACCAGCACAGCATAGAATTAATTAGAGATATATAAAGGAACTTAATAATGAAATTGTCCAATTACATGAGCACAATGCATGATTGATTAATACAAACAATTAAGGCAATGGTTATCTCTGGTCGATTTTCAGCAGGATTCTCAATTTTTCAAGTTTCCAGAGGAGACAGCTTAATCTGTAGTACGCTGATGAATCTCAATTTCATATTACATAAACAAAATGACATAAATGACATACGAAATGACATAAAATGACATAAAATGACATTACTGGTAAGATTAATAAATATTGACATACAAACTACTTTTATTTGTTTTAGGAGTTAAATTCTTTCTGGGTCAAAGATTATATTTTAAATGATAAGTTTTATTTTGGCATAGAAAACAGCTGACTTTCAGCTGTAAAACAGAATAAGATAAATGGCACTTTTAAGGTTTAGTATCAAACTGGGACTAAATAGAGAATATATAATGTTTATGAAGGTGATCTAGAGGGAGAAATGTTCAGTTAAATATCTAATATTTTCGGTGATATTAAGCCATTCCAATTTGTAAAAGGCCAAGTAGACACTCAGAAGAAAGTTTCAAGGCTATTTGTACGAACAGTCTTCCGGAGGTGAATTTCAGGATTTGAATCACAAGGCAATCAATTAACCAGAAGCACCATAAACAATGCTTTGAGATAATGGCTTCCAAATTATAAATTACAATCCTGAAGAGATCATTGGTATAATTAGATTATTTTCTGAAGAAAGTGGCCCACGTACTTGTGAAATTATTACAAAGTACATTGTTTCAGTCCTGATGTTGTTTAGAAATATATTAGAAACATAATAGAAATAGTTGTTTTACCTTTGCCCAGAATTATGGTTCATCTACACCTGGGATGACCGTTTTGGTCACTATATTCCATGCAAAATCTGATGGGATTTGGGAAAGTCCAAACAAAAGGCCATTACAACTGAGTTTGGTATGTGACAACTGGAGCTCTTCAGCTTCCTCGGAGGAAAAGTCTAGAGGCCTTTTACTAGAAGTCCATCAAGCCATGAAGTTATGAAGAAGCACTTAAAACTATTAAAACAAGGGAAGAACCTTGGCAAGAAAATATTTTCAAGTATCGGTTAACTCATATTACTAATGGGTATTTAACAAAAACTGGAATTTGGGGGTTAATTTAATGGGCAAAAATGACTATTTTATTTGTTAGGCGATCTCAAATCTCAGGCTATATATATTTTTTTTTAAAGCTACATAGACTCATTTTCAAACTGATGTACAGTCCTTGGAAGTACAAAATTCTATAAATACTGAGTTAACTAATCTTCTGTGAGTTTTAATATAATTATTCATCACCATTACTTTAACAGAAATGTTAATGACATTAACACCAGAGATTGTCTGTTCAATGATTTCAGGGATCTGAGTGAAATTCAGATTGAAAAAAAATGAAAAGACATAACATTGTCCTTTATGTTTGATCAAGAACGGCACCAAGGCACAATGTGTAGACCCCATCACAAGCAGTCAAGTTAAACTAGGAGTCATCTAGCTAGTTACTCATGGTATACACACCAGTGAGGCCCATGAGAAGCTGTTTCATATAAGCAGGCACTTCAAAGTTACAGCAAAATGAAAAGGAACTGAAGCAAGTTTTTTGTTGCTGTTGTTTTGAAACACAACCCTCCAGGAGGCATGTTTGCATATTGAACTAAATGCATAAACAATGTGTTGTGGGTTTAATTTGTGAAATGAGCATAAGCCTTGATGAGCTGTGATGTCTGCTATTTGGAAACAGAAAACTACTTTTAATTTTACATATTCATCTGAGGACTGACACAAATTTAAAATATGCAGACTCCCCAGATTAGATTAAAGCTTGAAATTTTTCTCAGCAAGAATTTAAATGACAGCAGGACAGTGACTATTTTAAAAGCTATGTCATAGGTTATGCAGTTTCATAACAAAATACTCAATAACAATATTTTAGAATGCTGTGGTATTAAAAGTACCAATGAAATACTTCCAGTTGTTGGCAGTGGGCACTTAAACGCGCATACAACTGTGTCCTCAGCTCATGCGGCCAGTTCTTGTGGCTGTGTGTGCATCACACCTTGTTTGTAGTTTGGTAGTTTTTGTAAGTATCACAGGGACATGCTCAAAATGTATTAACTTTATTTTTGAGAAACGTAATCTAATATTAATATTGATAAAGCACGTACCTTATTAAACACAAATATCTTTAAATTATGTTTTAATACTAAAAATAAAACTGTAAATTCAAGTGTGACTCTACTTTAAAAATAATTAATGTGAATTTTAAATTAAAAACGATGTTAAACACACACACTCCTGGCTTATTCTTATTTTCAGTTACAACTTGCCACTGAGTTGATACCCAGCTTCTATGTGTAGTGTAGTAAAGGGGGTAGGTCATGTTCCCCTGATTCCTGAAATTCAATAACCATGGTAAATGGGTTTAATTCATTCCATCTTTGTAATAATATTCTGAATTACAAACAACAGGAAACCTACTCTAAAGAATTGTTTTATGAGTTTCCGATTTTAACCAGAAAATACAAGGTGCTACCAAGAATCAACCTCAAAACCAGAAAACCAGGGTGGGTTTTGCCAATTATTTTACTGCTGAATTAGTTGCATATTTTTATAAAAATGGCATGCTATTTAAGAGAGTAACTGTTAAATATGTGTCATCCACAGGGACAATAGCACACATGTTAGAGACTCAGTAGCTTCAACCAGCACGGGAAGAGCTGAGAAAACTGTGTTCCACTCCCCCTTCCCCGACAACTAACGAGCCAGTCACGGAAGTTGTCTGCAGGTAGAATTCTGTAGCTAGAGAATGAGAATTTTGTGCCAGATCATAACCCAACCTATTTACAGATTTATAAAATCAGTTATTTTGTGACAATTATTATTGTGTTGCTATTAAAAAAGGAAAAAAATAAATTATCTGAAACTTTTTAGTAGGTTGCCGTCAAGGGTGGAATAAACAAGTTAGAGAAACAGTGGAAGGAATTATTTCATTAAAAAAATGGTATATTTTTTAAAATGCAAGATTCCTAAAACTCTAGCCCTGGATATACTTGGATGACCTTCACCCTATTTTTTGTTACATAATCATTCAAAGTAGTGCAAACACTTTTAAAGGCTATTTATTTATAGGCAGCTTATATGGATAAAATATGATTAGAAAACAAATGAAAAGCACATGAGAAAGGAGAAAGATGGGATGGGGCTTTAAATGGTACAGGGTCACGGCTAACACAGAAAGACAAACCACAGCAGCCTGTCTGTGGATGAGCCCCACACGCGGTTCTAAACTTTTGAACAGTAAGTCAAAAAAAAAAAAAAAACTTGATTAGTTACACAGTTCTCAGTGCCATCAAGATATAAGCAGCCTACAATTCTAATAATACTAAACTTCTTTGTCTTCACAACAAAGAGAATGTATAATACCATGAACTAATTCTCAACAACAGCCTATGAAGTAGATGCAATAACTCTTTCCACTGGCTTATTATCACTATTAGGATATATTGTGTCTTTAAAAAATTATAGCCATGTCAATTAATACAAAGGTATATTTCAACGAGGCCCAAGCAATACAAGGGTGCGCAGACAGTACGTATGTAGACTTAGTGGTTTATTCAACATGTTGATATAGAGGGCCTACTACATTCAAGATTTTACATTAAGCACGACAGAGGATTCAAAGATGAATAAAATGTAGCCTGCCCACAATGTGCTATCTGTAATCATTATACAAAGTAGACTTTTTATCCACAACTAAGACATAAAACTATGGAGGACATTCATAAGAAAAACCAAAGATCATTCATGTCTGGATGGCTGAGAGTGAAGGCGATAGTGTGAGAGAGCATGGGACCAGAGATTGGAGACTCTGGAAGGTTCCCTGCATCCTGTTCCCAAAATAAAGAAGTGACATGAACAGAGCTGTGTTGTAAAATGAATGATCTAATGGGAGAAGTGGGAAAAGGCATTAGAAATCAATTATACAGCCACTTACATAATCTGTATCAGAGTACCTGAGGCCCAGATTATGTTAGCATTAAAAAAACACAAAGGAGGGAGAAAGCAAAGCTTACAGCAAAATGGAAACTATGGGACTTAGCAACTGATTGGATGGACAGGGCTAAGGAGTGAAAGGACTAACTTGCACCTCCATGTGGCTGGGAGGGCACTGGTGCCATTCATATACAACATAAGGGATCATGTGGAGGGGAGTATCTTGTTTTGGGGGGAGGCTAAAAGGAAGAGACAAAGAGCTCCAGTTCTTGTTGTATTGAATCACACAGGTTCCTAGGCATCCTCTTTGTGTTCTAAGGCCACGTTCAGGTGCTACCTTCTTCGTTCTCTTAGCTGGAAGCAAACACTCCCTGCTCTGAACTAAAATAGCCTGTTTGTCAATGTTTCTTTTAAGGAGCTTGACACTTTGTCTCTCATGTAATAACTATTTTTAAATGCCCTATTTTCTGCTCTAGACTGAAATTTTCTGGAGGAAAGGACTGTGCCTGGTCCATCTCTGTATCTCCTTATGCTGAGTAAGCATGCTCGAATGCTAAGAGCATATGATAAGAAACATGCACATTTAAGTGGCCAGAGGGGATTCAAGGAGAGGATAATGAAGAAGCCTTCAGAGAGATGGAGGTAAAGGAGGCCAGCACAGACCACAGAAGCCAAGGGAGAAGAAAGTTCCAGCGAGGAGTTTGCAGTGGGGCATTCACCAAAGATCAGGTCTGCAAATAGAAGGACTAAGAAAAGGATTTGACATCTAAAGAAGAGGGTTTTAGGAATGTGATATCCTGAAACCCAGCATGAAAACAAGGCGATGCCACCAGCGCCTTGAGTTCCTCTGGACTGATGGCCTAGGTGGCTTCAGTCCTGGTAGTTAATGATTTTTTTTTTTTTTTTGTCAACAGGGCCAATTTGGGGAAATATTAAGTGTTTATGGCTTATTTTCTTCTTTTTTTTCATTCAAAATTCAATGAAATTAAATTAAAGCTTCTTTATTGGCTCCCTGGGGACAGAGGGTCAGTTCTTATAACTGAGACTGCGTTTGATTTGAAGGGTAATGAAAAGAATGCTACAGTGTTTCAACCACTTAAACATTCAAATGAGGCAGAATTGGGGAGCAAGACTATGAAGGCCTTCCTAAGGTGTCTCAGGTACACTAACTCATTTCGTCTTGAAATAAAGGTTTGCGGGCCCATCCCTCTGCTTCAGATGGGGTATTTATGGCTCACTTTAAGTTAAAATTGAGTGAGCAGAGGAACTGCAGCCAGATTAGTTCATTTAGTTCAGTGCAATAATGTGCTCATTATGTTCCCACTACTACGTGAGACACCGCAAATAGAGAGAGGAATAAGGGGCAGTCATCCTGAACACTTCCCCTTTTGCTTTTTTCTAGCCCAGCCTTCCCTTGCCTCTGGATGTGCCCTCCGGTCTCAATGAGGTGCTTGGCCTCCCATTCAGAGCCTCCTCTCCTGAGTCACATGGCCCAATCTCTCTGCTTTTTAGAACTCATAGACTGTTTTAGAAAGTGTCATGAAGCTGGATGGTTCATCATAGATCCCAAACTATAGGACACATTCAGAACACTGTATCTTTGCTAATGTGGAAGGGTAAAGAATAGAATTTTGAAGAGGGAAGCTGTTTTGGACTTTGAGGGTAAATCAAATTGCCCAAAGGGGATCCTCTGTGAGTTGGTGTTCCCCAACTTTAAGCAAATTAAGCACACAGGAGGAGGGGCCCCATCAGGCTATCAACTGCAGTACTTGCTAATTCTTTATTTAAGCCTTTTTTTTTTTAAAGTAAATATTTATCAAGGGTCGAATACAAAGTACTGTGCATGGGAGGAAAAGGAAGATGCAAAGTTCTGTTTTGCCGCATCTGCTCTGGGCAGTTGTCACTGCTGTGATAAGACATTTGCACTTTATTAAATAGACATGTGGAACCTACGGGAGATTTTTAACTAAGAGAAGATCTGTACGTTAGAGAAATAGAAAAACTGTCATATCTCTGTCTAATGAACTAGTAGAAAAATGCCTAGAGGAGAGTGGTGCCAGTTAAGATGTGGAACTGGGTCTGGGGAGGCAGCAAAGACACAAAGAATGGAAAGATAGATGAGGAGACACTGCCAACGCAAAACAAACTTGTCCTGTTGACTTACAGCACATGAAAGGCAAGGGAAAGGAGTGAAGATTAGCTCTAAGTGGTGTGCCTGGATGATGGTGGTGCCATTATCAAAATTAAGTTCTTAATTTTGGGGGGAGGGGTGGAGAGGATGGGATGATGCGTTCAGCCTTGAGTGTGTTGAAATGCCAACAAGACCTGCAGTTGAGGATGCCCAGCCCCCTGGGAAGGAAATTATGTCCTTAAATCACCCATTTAGAGGTAACAGAAGAGAATATGGAAGTGAATACAATTGTAAAAGGAGAATATATAGTGAAGAAAGAGAAGAGGACCTATGTCTAATCCTGTTTTTGAGTAAAATGAAGAGAAAAGGGGAAGCTCTGTAGGAACTAGAGAAATAGCAATCAGAGGATAAAGACAGAATCGTGAAAGTTCAAAGTATTAATTAGAAGACTGCTGTTAGTAACACCAAATGCTTCTTATAAGTCAGGAATGAGAAAAACTAAGAAATGACCCTTAGGACACCATTGATGATCGTAAAGAGAGCAGGCTCAGCAAATGAATGAGAGATGAAGTAAGATCTATAGGATTTAGTAGAATCTAGAAGTAGATGCACTGAATGCTGGCCACTGTTTGAGAGGTTGGTAGCAAAATAAATAGATCAGGTGAACAGGAAAATCACTGTAACTCATGTTGAAGGGGGTGCTGAGACTTACAATTGAAAAACATCGTATGAAGAAATTGTTTCTACATGTGCTCTAAAATATAATGCAATATAAGCAATGGGCAAAACAAAACTTCCATTATAGTTTTTTGTGATAATATGTTTTTTCAAAGATTTTCAATCTAAATGAATTGTTGCAATTTAGCAATCTTCCTAACTTTGAGAGCTTATAAAATAAATGGATAATGGAGTAAATCACATCAAATACACTGTTTTAAAGTTGTCAAATCAATTTATTTGCCATCCCTAAAGTGAAATTCCTCCTTCTGCCAATCATGGAATTGTATATTTGAGGACTTTTGAATTATAATCAGTGAACATTTTTCATAAGCAGATAAACATCACAACAATATACAATAAAGAGTTGTATAAAAAAGAGATTAATTAGATCTTTTCTATGTTGAAATGATTTCTTTGATAAACCAAAGAAATCAAAAGAACAACAAAGTGATATTGCTCGTATTTCAACTACAATTATCATTTAAAACTGTGCATTTGAAGTACTGGAGAAATCAGGATTGTTAAAGTATGCCCCCCCAAAAAAACACTATGTGAACTGAAAATAGACAAAAGAATTACATGTACATTTGTTAGAATATGAAAGTAATATGAGTTAGTGGGAATTTGCAGTGAAGCCAAAACCTAATCCCACAGAAGAAAAAAGGGACTCATGCTAGTATGCTAATGAGACCACACCTGGAATAGTGCATTCAATGTAGGAAACCTGTAAACAAAAATGAACATCTAGGAAACTGGAAATAATTCAGAGACAAGCAATGAGAATGATTAAGGCCTTGGAGAAACTGAACTAAAACAAGATTAAACAGCCTTCCATTTGTTTAACGTGGCTGACAGATGACTAAAAGTGGGCATGATATCTGTTTATAAACATGTGAATGTTGGGTGTAAACATGAAAGCTAGAGTAGAATTGCGTAATATGGTACCAAAAAGACTGAAGTTGCGGGGGCGGGGGTGTAGTAGAAGAGAGAACTTGAAAGTAAATACAATGAAGTTGTCTTCCAGAGAGGGTGCTTTCCTTTCCTTTAGAGACTGTGAAGAATGAGGAAGTGCCACAGAGGACCCAGCAGAAAGAAGGACCCAAAGCTTCGCTGCAGATCTGATTTCTTCACTTTCACAAACCAGTAGAAACCTTTGTAAGCTTGATCTGTTTTCAAAAAGTTACTCAGAAAGTAAGTTTGTTTATAGATTTTAGAAAACCAGCAACACAGCATTTTAGATTCCTGGGCAAGTGTGTATCCTCATTGGTTCTGTCATTGGTAGAGCAGGCCAGCAAAACAGTCTTATATCAAGTTCACACTGATGCTGGCCTCTTCACATCCATTCTCCCAAAGCTCAAAGGGTTTGACTTAGAATTTACTAAGAATGATTTTATTTTTTAAGAGTTGTGTCTACTTCCAGCTGGAGTTGAACAGGGAGTAACTGAAGAGATCTGTTTTGGGATTATTTCTACAAGCATCCAGTCCTCTGTTTTCTTTTTCTTTTTCTTTTTCTTTTTTTTTTTGGTGAATGTAGTGTCTTACTCCATTTTTTTAGCCTAAAGTTTGTTCTTACTAAAGTGATAAAATTGTTTTCCATTCAGCTTACTTTAAAATGAAATTAAAATTAAAATTATGTTTTAGATTATGAGCTCCTAGAGGGCTTTGTTTGTTTAATTTGACTTTTATAAAAGCCAATGCCAAAACAGTGCTGTGCACACTGAAAAAAAATGGTAGATGATAACTGCAGAAGCATCCGCCCTGGAGCAGTTGGTTAAGGGAAATGATAATAAGTGAATCTTATATGTCCACTGATTTTCACTATAAAGTTATATTTTCTCTCTTTCCAGAACAAATGTATTTTCTTAGATGAGGTTGAATATTTATGGATATTCATGGCCTGATTCATGTCATGTAGGACTTGCTAATGTTTCTAAATCACTTCCAGAATTTTCCAGCAAATTCCAGACTTCAGAATTTCCCTACTTGTCTTTTCAGGATCTTTGTGCTTTTCCCATTGATCTACTTCCGCCTCTCTTCTTCATTGCCTTGTGGAACTTCATTGTAGTACCAGACTGGGCCAATAGATGCTGCCACTTCATGAGGTTAACAACTAGAAGTTTTCTTTTATAGTGGTTAAGGAGTGGTTAAGGCCTAGGATAAAGTGTGTTTTGAGGGGAAAGTAGAGAGAGTAGGAGGGTAATGGGTAACTGGTATAGTCTTTCAGGAGAGTAATTTGGTTTTTAATTGCACACTTATGAGTCATTTAAATTTTATACAAGATAGAAAACAAAACAAAAAATATACTTATTTTATATATTTAAAAAGACATTTAATTTTAAAAAGACACTTCTATGTCAGATGCTTCAAGTATATTTTAGGAAGAAAACCAATAACTGAATAACAGAATTTAAAAAGTAATACCTAAAAATATCACAGACTCAACATTTCTCTAGAGAAATGGAAAAGGAAGGCTTGAAAATATATTTTGGAGAGCCTGAGGGAATAAGAAGAAATTTAATTAATTAAACTAGCATTTCTCAAATTGGTGTGTGAGATCATTTTAGGTGGTACAGGATAAACGATTTTTAATTCCGTAATATAGATTCATTTGCAAGGTCACCTTGTATTCATTGCTAATTATATTGTTTTCCCACTTACGGTGATGATAAAAAGTTTCCTTTATCAGACAAACATATTTAATAACTATTTAAGGGAAAATATTAAATCAGTAATATTATAGGTGATATGGCAATAATTATAAAAGTGGTATGCAATGGAAATCCTGAAAATAATGCCTTGTTTAAACAAGCAATACCCTTTCACCTATATAACCTTATAATTCTTTGATTACTACACTCAACTTACTTCAATGTGGACTGAAAATGTGACTTTTTATATCACTCCCAGTGGTATCCATGTAATATGTGTATAAGACTAAATGGATTAGAACATTGTAATAAGTTCAATAAATTGCCTGGCCAGTGTGGCTCAGTTGGTTGGAGAGTCACAGGTTTCGGGTTCCCATTCCTAGTCAGGGTGTGTACCTGGGTGTCAGGTTCAATCTCCAAGTCTGGGGGCCTATGGAAGGCAGCCAATCAGTGCTTCTCGCTTCTCTCTCACATCGATTTTTGATGTTTCTCTCTCTTCTTTCCTCTATCTCTAAAAGCAATGGGGAAAAAATGTTCTTAGGTGAGGATTTAAAAAAAGAAGTTGAATAACTAATATTATGCTCTAATTCTGGGAGTGGAGTTGGATAATTTCTTTAAACATATTCTGATCTAGATGTAGAAAAATTATGTGGGAGCAATGTAACTTGAAAGCAATGTCAATGTTGCTGAAAATCTGATTGTAGAAGGGAGTAAAGGAACATGCTAAACAGCTATATTTGTGTGAACAATATGCTGTTCCAAGGTATGAATTTTTATTTTATCCAAGTTATGCATCTTCCAACCTTTATTAAGAGGATAAACTAATACTTAACATTCTATACCGAAATGAAATTCAAAATTTTGTGGCCTTATGAGGAGAGTATTAAATTCAGTGCTGTACTTAATTTTTACAAGATATTTACTATAGCTATTCTCAGTTTCTAGACACTGAATGAGTCACAAAACATTTAAGTAGCATATTTTGCCTGTGACATATGCACTGTGCTGAACATTACTAATTTTGTGACTATTACTACTACTATATCACAGCGGTCTTTGGGAGTACTCGCTGGTTGGTTTGAATCTTAGGTCTGACATTTATTAGGAAGTTGCTAAAAATTATTGCTCTTAGTTTTCTTTCCTGTAAAATGGGGGTAAATAACCTGCAAAGTTATTGAAATCTGTCCATTGATATTTCTCTCTTAAGTGTAAATTAACTGGCATCCTCCTCAGGCCAGAATGTTCTCTAGATGATGCTCCAAACCCTCTTTGCGCAAAACCCACCACTGAACCCGTCCTCGACAACCAGTAAAGGGAACACTATCCCTGGCAAGTGCCCGATCCTCACCCCACCCCCAATTAATCTGTAGGGAAGGACCTTAGGGAGCAGAGAGAGCTGCAATAAATGCCTTTACCAGTTTAAACTTGAGTTACCTTTTCCATTGCCTGTTAATACTTGTAGACAATGCCTCCCAATTAAAAGAAAATTGTAACTACAAGTATACAATACTGTTTTTGCTTTTGAACTTTACAGTATTTATATCAGTTGAATATGAAGTAGAAGGGAGAGTCTTTTCCTGAAGTTTTTAAAGCATATAATTTAGTTGACATTATATAACAACTAAATATTCTTTAAACGGGAGTAATTTATGCCAGTTAACTTGTAATCTCTCAGGCCACATCTAAGGCAGTGTTGAGGGCAGAGGGGCATCTGCTTGTTGAATCATAAACTTTGCGGTTAGAGACCACTGGGTTTGTCTTTGGGAAAGTTACTTAGGTTTGTTTGGGCCTCGGTTTACTTAACTCTTATAGTGGCTTAAATAATCACCGTAGAGTTGTTGTGAAATTAATTGAACTCACAGGTACCATAAGTGGCCAGGATAAAGACTGATGATCAGTAAATTCTCAATACATTAAAACACTTATAATTGACATGACAAAGAAGACACGCCTGAAATAGACAATAGGTTTAAGGAAGAGGTGATTAAATAGATGCAAAATTTATGTATTGTTTATTGTCCACTTTGCTTCAGCTCCTGGTTTTGATATACACATGAGCAATCCTATGTGGGCGCATAATACTTGCGCGGGAGGCTTAGGCACGAAATGTCACTTCAGCAATGTGCCTGGGGAAGCTCTGACGCTGCCTTGGAAATCAGTCGTGGCTGCATGACCTTTGGGCATCTGGGAGGGATGCCTATACCTGCGCCCAGCTGGAAGGGGCCCAGGCCCTTCCCAGCGCAGCTTATCGCCACACTGCTTACTCGTTCCTAGCATACATCTTCACGGAAAGGGGTACTTCCTCCCTTCAGTAAAAGCTTCCCCAGTCTGGCGTGGGTTGGTTTTTATTTTACGTTGTTGCAAGGAGGCGAAGTCCCTTCTGTCTCCTCCCTTGGGGTAAGTGGAAACGAGTCCATCGGGACGTCCACAGTGGCCTACAACCGGGGACAGGGTAGTGGCACAATTAGAGACAACTCGGACTGCCCCGCAGCAGCAGGTGGGGACAGACAGCGGTTCCCTGGTCCCGGCAGAGGAGTGCGGCCGCGGGTCCCTCCCCTCCACCGGGAGGTCGCTGCGGCCGGCGCCGGGATGGTGGGGGGCGGGGTGGGGACGGCGCTGAGAGCGCGGAGATTACCGCGGCGCCACCGGGGACGCCCAGGGTCCCAAGCGGTTCCTCACGCAGGACCGCAAACGATGACAACAGACAGTCGTCACCCGAGGTCGAATAAAAAAGGGACAGTTCTCCTCGATCAGCCACCGCTTGCCGCCTGCCTCCAGGCCTCGGGCAGCCTCCAGTGGCCGCGGACGCCGCCGCTGGCGTCCCCCGCCCCCATCCCCGCGCGCAAGTGCGAGGCTGCCCGCCGCGCGGCGCACGCTTCGCTACTTTCGGCTTCCGCGCAAAACTTCGAGCCCGTCCACGTGAAGTTGTCGCTCTCCTTTCAGAGGGGGACAGAACTTTGGGAACGCTGGGGAGTGACGACTGTGGTGGCTGGGCGCGCTCTCTCTTTTTCTTTTCTACTTTTTACCCCCCTGTCGTCAGTTCAGTTTCGGCTCCTCTTCCTTCCTCCTCCCCCTCGGAGCCGGCTTGTCCCCCCGCCCCGTTTCTCCCCCACTTGTGTACGCTATTTGTTGGGGGGGGGTGACCGAAGGGGATGTCCTGTTTTCACCAGAGGCACAGCACGAAGGGGAAACTTCGACACTGGAAAGAACGAGAATAAATTCCTAAACACGGACGCACGGATCCGCTACTGGGACACTTGAACTTCAGGATCCCGAGGCGGTAGGAGCGGCAAGAGGTGAGTGCCCCTTCTTGCGCCCCCTGTCCGGAGGCTGGCCCACGGAGGTTTAGGTTGAAGGGGCAGTGAACTCCACCCGGGAGAGTGCGCCAGGCGATGGGGACGGACGGAAGGTGAGCCACGGGACGCTGTAAACGCCAGGGTCTCCGCGGACGTTTGGAGGCGGAGTGCCGCACCCCAGAGGGCCCGGGCCACTCGGTCTGCAGTGGTGCGTTCGCGCTGGGGTTTGCCCCCCGAGCCCAGAAGGTCCCCGCTGATTCTTCCTGCTGCTTGCGGGGCTGCGTTGGAGCCGGCGATGCGCCGCTCCCTAATTGCACTTTGCCCCTGCATCGCAGAGATGCGCGTCCCAAGGTCTCCCTTCCATGCTTCCTGTGACATTTACTACTTTGTGATGAACCCCTAAGTAAGTCTGGCTCGAAGATGCTGGTCCGGGTACCGGGGAAGGCCCGAGGCGCCTGGGGTTTTCTCGGTGCAGGGTGCGTGTGTACGCTCAGTGCTTGTGCTCTAATCTCCAGGCACGAACCGGGCTTTTAAACCGCGACCATCCCACGCTAATAGTTTTTTTGTGGCGTGGTCCGAACGTCTCCTGCAGTTTGCCAGGGTCCGTGAAATTAGAGGCGCCTTGTCAGAGGAGTCGCGTTCATTGGCTCGGGACGCGAATGCCATGGAGGGATTACAACGTCTCCAAACGAAGGGACCTGGCTGGGGGAGCATGTTTTCTCTCGTCTCCTCGCCTTCTGGTTCGGGGGTGTTTGTGGGGCTGCAACCGGCTCGCTGTTTTCGTACCGTTAAGAGGGATTTGGAAGTCGACCGTGTGCGTGCTTGTTTTATTTTGCGCCACACAGCAGTCAGAACTTTCGTTTAGTAGTAGCACTTTAAAGACGGTTCTTTCTTTGCATATGTTATTCGGAACAGCTTGGAGCTATTAGGGAATTTTCCGACCGAGTCTCTTGGCAGAGTGGTGGCGAAACTGGAGAGCGCAGTTTAATTTTTGTCATCTCTTCCCTAGTTGGGGTGGCGGTGTCTCCCCTCACCACCACCTCTCGGCCCCCTTCCTTGAAGGTTAGGGGGTTTGTTCTTCGGGCGAGTGTGTGTAGGGGGAGGGGAGGCGGATGGGGTGTTGTCTGGAGACGGTCTGATCTCCCCCTCTCCTGCGCTACCGAGCGGGCAGTCGTTCCTGCATCTTAACCTGAGGGTAGCGGAGGAAGGTGCAAGTCCCTCGGCCTTGCGGCCAAAGTGCAGGAGAGCGGCGGGGCGTGTGTTTTGGTTTGAGAGCAGTTGCACGTGGAGCACCTCCGTGTGTGTGTGTGTGTGTGTGTGTTGTGTACTTGATCTGTGAGGAGGTAACAGGAGTCTCGTGTTCAAACCCAGTGGGCTGTTGGCCATTAATTTGCTTTCCTGGCTGTCATTACAGACACTTCCAAAATCTGATACCTAAGAAAACCAACAGGTTAGGTTTCACATTAAGAGCTCATACTTAACAGTTTTCTTTCTCCCTTACCCCTTTTGGCTTGGCACCCTGGGATCAACGTAACTGGCGGGGCGAAACGCATCTTCTCGAATATGGCATTTTGCTCTTCTCGTCCGCAGCCACTTTTTGCGCCCTCGGGCGCCTGGCGGTTTCGGTGCGGGCTCCTGCGGGACTGAGGCGGGGAGTCCGGGAGCGTTCCCCAACCGCCGGCTCGCCCTCAGCAGTTTCTGAAGTTTCATTTACACGTACGACTGACAGTATTGCAAGTCTACGATATTTTTTTTTTCTTTCTTCCTTTGCTGAGCTTTTTCTTTTAAAAAACCTTCTCAGGACAAGGATTATACTTGATAGCCTTTTCAGCATAGATCTTCTTAAGCAGAACCATTATTTGTTGTTGGTGGTGTTTTCTTTTACAACATTTCTGGCCAGCCTGGAGAGCCCAAGAGCCAACAACTAGGAAGGGTGACCAGAAGAGAATCCTAAAACACAGTGCTAGTTGCATGGTATGGTGAGTTTTAGGAGACCGCTTTCAAAGGCATTTGTGTGTTTTTAAAAATAACAGTATCACAAGAAGTAAGTAGCAGTAGTAACAAGAGACAAACTGTTTTGTGTGGGGCTAGGCTGCCAGAGTCTAATTTTTATGGCCACAATACCAAATGCAGATATAACTATATCCATTTTTATTGTTATTATAAACCATAAAAATAGTTTGTTCCACCTGATTAAAAGTTGTAAGTCATTCAGAGTTAAATCAATTTTCAGAAATGACTGTACAAGAAAGTTAAAAACTTTAACAGTTACAGTTTTAAAAGTTACATAATTAGATGATCTGGAAACTGTTCCTTTTCTCCCTGATTATTAGGGTTGTAGCCTTGTCTTTCGTAACAAGTGAAGGTCTAAAATCAATGTCATTTTCAAAAGCCTGTTTTCCTTTGTCAATTTCCTGCAGATAGTTTGCTGCAACATGTTAAGGCCATCATAATTAGTGGGTGTTTCACAAGCAACTGAAATAAAAAATTACTTGATTATTTGTATTAATTAGTAAGTATTTTATTGGATTAGAAACTTAATATCTATTTTACAAAATGAAAAGTTTTATGTATATGCATATAGTCATAGTTAATATTTATTTTAGTAATATGTTCTTTAAAAAATTAGAGAACCCAAGGCTTATATAAAAATAAATCCGTTCAAGAACAATTATTACTCATTTAAAAATACAGATAATGCCTTCTAGAGGATGTGTAGAAGAAGCTAGCTGAAACAGAATTGGCCGCTTAAAAGTTTCTTTTTTTTGAGGGGAGACTGACAGATGAGTAGTTTGTCATTTTGCTTACTTTTTTTCTTTTAAAAAACCTCTTTGAGTTAAAAAAGAAAAAGAAAGAAACAATTCTTCATTTCTAGGAGTTTCCTTTTTATTTGTATTGTGATTTGGGGTGTAAATAAATTTCACATAGCCACGGAAATAGAGTGTCCAGTTTCATGTTTTCAATCTCGGTTGCAGGCTCTAAATGACTGATGCCATGTCTAAAAATATATTTGTGTGGCTTGGTGTTTAATTTTTTAAAGATTTATGCACTGGAATTGAATTATCTAGAATTTTTAGGAAAATAGGATGGTAGACAAATATAACTATTGTTATGAAAGATTAGGAGGTTGGAAAGTTCACATTCTAACTCTCAAATAATAAAATTAAACATATTTCACCCAATGGAACTTTCTATGCAGAATTCAAGAAGAGGGGAGATAATCCTTTTCAAGACCTAGTGAAGTGTTAAGTAATTCAAGAGTGCAAGTATTTATTATGTTTTTCATTATCTTTTTTTCTATTAGGCTAAATTCAGGAACACTGAACATTCAGTAAAAACAGGCCCCCTTTTATAAGGAGTTTATTCACCATAGCTCTGTATTGCAGCTGCTGATCATATTTCATGGAGCTGTTAAAGCACTTAAAACCTAAAATTAGGTACTGTCTGGTTGTAAATATTTCAGATCACTCATTTGAGAAACAAACAGAAAAGCGTGCTATCAAAAGCAGAAGAGCCTTCTCACTGAAGAGTCGAACCAACCTCTAACAATCCCCTTGTCGTTTTTTCACTGAGAATGTAATCATGACAGTTTCTTCTACAAACGGATATTATTCCTGCATGTTCTAAACCCTTGTGCTGTGTCTCCCTGCAGAGTATCTTAAACTAACTGTATTCAGAAATACAGTTGGGGGATTTTATTACAATGGTTACTAGGTGAGTGTAATCAACACCAAGGAGGAATGGGATGAGGTTGCTGTGTACCTGCTTCTCTCATGAATTTTAACCCGTGAACTAAGAAATAACATGATCTTTAAAACATTTGTTCTAGAAAGGCATGGGATGCAATGTGTCTTTAATTGCAGTTAGATGTGTTTTAATGTGGATGACACTGAATATTCATCAAATTGTCCGTGGAGCCAAACTTAGTGTCATTTAGCTTGAACTTGAGTGGAAGAAAATAAACAAGAGTCACGTATTCAAATGCAGTACAAGCCACTTCGGTTGCTTTTGAGTTCGAAGACGTTGTAAACATTACTGTTGCCCAATATTACTTGTGGAACTGCACAGTAATAAATGCCTTTGTAATGCACCGCATTGCTCTGGGAAGTTTGCGGTTCTTATCGTGTCCCCATCCATGTTTGTGCTGGTAGGGAGGTAACGAAAATGAACACCACTATTCTTATTTCCTTAACTCCTTTTTCCTTTTTCAGAAGCAGAGATGAAACAGATTAATTTAAAACTAGAAACCATTTTAAGTTATCAAAAACACATTTATGTGGTGGTTTAAAACCGTTTCAGAGACACTCCTCTGAGCCTCACTGTGACCTCTTCTGTCATTGGAAGGTGCTAATTGATCTTAGGGCACTGACATAATAGTATAGTTTGATATGCGAAACCTTTCAGCATTGGTCTGGCCCTTTCCTCATCCAGAGATTTCAGTACACAGTTGATGAAGAAAAAGGCTATATTAAAATACCAGGAATTCTAAATTTTTCCCCATATGAAACATTTTAGTACAATGTAGTCATATTTTAGAGCTTTTATTTATGTACATTAGTCTGTTTATTTTAATGTATTTGTGGTCCCTGAAAAAAAGACTTATTATCATGCTAGGGTTTTTAAATATTATTTTTCATAGGTAAATTTTTTTTAGATTGAAATTTTTAGGTAAACTCTAAATTGCTGGGATCATATTGTAATATTTTCAAAGTGAAGTTTTATTCATCAAATATAGAATAGCTATCTTGAAATTTCATATCTGAAGTATATTTATTACATATCTTAAAGTGTATCTTATAATAAAAATCACCAGTTTGGTTTTGTATAGTTGACTTTTTCTGTCTGTTTAAGTAACTGTCATTGTCATCATCAGTCATTGTCGTCAGCGTAGTATCACAGCTGACACAGACTGAAGGTGTATTTATGAGGAAGACGTTATTTTTGTGGGTTAGCTATTTTTAATCTTCTTAACTGTGCCATAAATTAGATACTTTTATTATTCCCATTTAACAGATGAGGAAACTGAGACCCAGGCATGCAGTGGAAGGAAGCCAGGACCCCAGCTCTGCAGTGTGACCCAGACCTCCTGTCCGCAGGCGGTGTGCTAGGTGGTTGCCCCCCACAGTCATATATGAGTTCATTGTAGGTGGTACTCGAGCAAATATTTGATTTTTATATTATTAGTTATGTATATGTTTCTAAGGATATTAGAAAAATGTTAGATTTCATTTTAAGCCTATACGTTTATGGGTAATATTGTTTAAGACAAGGCCAACAAAGTATTGAAGTAAAAATAATTTTGAAAAGTACCTATTTAAAGAAGTGTATTAAATAACAGTGAACAAGTGCTTGGCTGAAATAGCCCAAATCATGAAGGTTGGTAGCAAATGACTAGTTTGGAGAAACTGTTACTCTGCAATGTTCCCAAATGTCAAGAACTTATGACTAGATCTTTTTAATATTTAACTTACACAGAGAATTTGTCTTTTGCTTTTCAAGCCTTGTGCATTGGTGAGAAGGTATAAATTTTACAGGGTACTTTTTGTTTACCTGTTTCTTATTTTAAACTTGAATGCTGTTTATGATTTTCAAATCTACACATTTATGTTGAACCAATTAATAAGGACTGCATTATGAATTACTAGAGGCAAGTTTAAATTATAATATGTCATCCATATTTTGGAAGTCTTTTCAATTTACACAGATATCCGACTTTGCATTTTTAAGGTGTTCTCTAGGTGAACACTACTTTATTGCTATTATTAATCTGTTTTATAACTTTAATTTTTTTTTCTGAAGCAGTGGTCTTTATTTTTTTACTTATTTGTTTAGCTGCAGACCCTTTTATTCAAGTGAAAACTGACTCTATGCCCACTAGAGAAATCTCCACTGCTCTGGATAGGTCCGTTGGAAGTAACCACTGCTCAGAGCGTGGGTGGCCTGGGAATCACTCCCCAACGATGCCTTCTGATCATTGTCGCCTCCCAAAGTCTCTGTGAGGGTCTTCCAGTGTGTGAGAATCACGGAAAACACCCACAAGTCTTCTGACGAAGGGGAACACGTCAGAGTACCTGCTCTAGCACATTAGAGTGACCTCCACCAACACAAAACAAAACTAACACTAGACAGAAACAAAACAGAACAACAAAAAGTAACTCTCAAGTGCCACAAAATATCTCTGGGGTGATTACATATCACAAGGTATGTCTGTCCATCTTATTACAACTTGAATATTCTTATTAGCCAGCCTGTAACTTTATTTCAGTTTGGTATTGAGAAAATAAAAGGAGTTAAAATGTTTCCCACGTGGAGCAATAGGTCTGAGTGAGGCATATAGCACTTGAACATGCAGAGATTTGTGTTACTAGAGCTTCTCTATTCCTTTAAAGACTTTATGAAGAAACACCAGCAGTGGCACAAATTGGACTGACCTTAAATGTTCATGCAAATTATTGCTACTTTTACTGTTGTTTTTTCCTCCTTTCTTTTTAAAATGGAAGTGATGTTTCTTGTGAAAGACCACAATTGAATCATAAAAATTTACATTTGTATGCCATTAAGTTTAATTCTACACAGAAAAGCAGTAGCATTCAATTTGAAATTCTATCCTTAATCAAGTAGATATACCACATACTGGGAAAGCTCATTCTCTGCAAGGCCATATACACAGTTCCCAGACCTCTGCATATGCCCAATGGAGCGACCTATGCATTATATTTCACCTCCGACTCTGCACTCCCTAATGTTAAAGGAAAACACCTGACTGTTCTAAGAGGTTGAACAATTGTACCTTATTGTATCCATTATGTTGTAAGTAGTGATGTCTAGGGGAGTCAACAGGCCTCTGAATTTGCTAATTCTTTTGATAAAAGTTATCTTTTTTTAATGCAAGTGCATATGCATGTATGATTATGACTAGCAATTCTAGCCAAATTTAATTACAAGGGGGATGAGCCATGTTCAAATTTCCTTTTGCAGGTTTTCAGTAACCTCAAACTCTGCTTCTGGTAGGTCATTTAAGAATGCAAACCTCAATGAGTGTGTGAGGAACAGCAATCTTTCCAAAATGTTTTACACGAACTTTCAGGTGTTCAGATGGTACTACTGTTTTATTTTTCTTAGTTGACCCAAGAAGATTTTAAATTTAGGTCTGTTTTTTTCTTAATCATTTACTCTAGTTTTTAAAGGCTTCACTCAGGAAAATACCTAGCAAAGTTATGGGTACATGTAAATGCTTTAAAAATGCCTTTTCATTTTCAGCATTGTTGAAGACATGAAAATTAGAGCAAGACGAATAGGGTTTCTACTCCATATAATTTTTGAAGACTTTGGGTTTTTCAGTCTCCTATTATAATATGTTTTATTTTTTCTTGGCATATACCATTTCCAAGGAATGGTTAGTGTAGTGAGTTAACTATGGTAAACTGGGGTCACAGGTTTAATCCTGAAATTATCATGTTAGCTTTAGGTAGACAATTGTCCTATACGTACTTGATCATTTTGTCTTTGTCATAAAAAGTATAGTTATGATACCTCGACTGCCTCTTTTGGATGCATTCTGGACTGTGCCGGATCTGTCTCTAAGACTGTCCTCCCCATCCCTAGAATGTTCAGCCACATTTGTTCACAATTTTAATCAGGCCCCTTCTTGATTTAAAATTCTTTAAAAACTTCCCTATGTCTATAGGACAAATTCCAAAATCCTTAGCAGGGAGTAAAGGGAACTTCATGCTGAGACACTTGTTCATTCTTATCTCTTGCCACCTACTCCCAAGAAATCTATTCTCTAGCTGTATGGAATACTGCATTTCTCAAATATGTCCTGGTCACTTCCCTTTCATTTTTTGTGCATGTCACTCTTTCTTTCTGGAAGACATCTCTTCTGTGCCCCTGAAACATCCTTTCTTACCTTTTTTTCATGACTCAAGATGCAAAATGTTATCTTCTGGTCAGTTCCTCTGAAGCCCAGAGGCTGAATCAGATGTTTCTTTTCTCTTTACTGCCAAAGCTCACAGTGTCTACCTTTAGCATACCCTTTGCTCCATTTACATGTAACAGGTTACACAAGTTTAAGTTTTGCTCTAGACTGAGAATTTACTGAAGTGATTACTACATTTGTCATCTCAATATCTCCAGTAAGTAGGGGTCAGTAAATTCCTGTTGAGCGAATACCGTTGACCCTGAGAAAGAAGATACTTACAAAGAAGGGCTCCTGTAGCTAACTGGGATCAGATTTAAAACATGGAGCCCAGAAGCTGTTTCTGAACAGGGACCTTTCGCACAAACTGCTCTTCACAGAGAGGCCTGCACTAAGCTGCCTGCCCCCTGCACTGAACCGCCTGCCTGCATTGTGTTTTTGCCCTTTGCCAGTCCTTATAAAAGCATTAGTTCCTGGAATTGTATTTCAACTAGGAGGACTAAGACCATCCCCGCCCAATCAGAGCTGCACAGGTACTCTCGTATATTCTCATTACCATCTTTACTGACCAATCAAAGTGCTTCATTCTGACTAATCAGGACAGTGCTTTTTGGACAAATCAAACCATGAGGATTTGGACTCCTCATTTGTAGGAGGAAGGACCAGTCATGGACCAGGGGTAGGGACTTCTGTAAATCAGCCCCACTCTGGTTCTGAGAGAAGACTTTCCCTTTCCACCAAGTACTGAAGACTGGTTCCCTATCCCCAACCTCAACCCTGGAAACCGTAACGTACTGAAGATATCTCACTGGAGCAGAGCAGTTCTGTCTAATTTGGAGAGGGGCCTTGCCCCATGGGCTCCTCACAGCAGGGCTGTTCCATGGCCATGCCGTTTCACGATTGAGGTACTCCACAGCTGTGCTGTATCACAGTTGAGCTCGTTGCACCTAATAAACTTCCCTCCTTCACTGAGCCCCACGTTGAAGATTCCTGTTGGCATTGAATTTGCACCAACGACCTTGGTTGACATGCATAAAGGAAATGGGGATGAGAGCAATGGTGGTGACATTGGACATTGTCTGCCGTGAGATTGGGAACAGTGGGAACAGCTGTTGATACGAGGCAGGACAGCCTTAAGAACAACCTCAGGTAGTTTTGGTACTAACGGCATAGAGTTGTAGCTCTGAATTCAGGCCCAACTTATACGTCTGTGTGAATCAATGTAGAAATGCATCTGTGTCCCACATCACCTTTAGGAAGTCACTGATCTAGAAGAGAAGCCAAGGGTCCTGACAATTTCTGGAGATAGGAACATTTTGTAGTACTTGAAATCTGAAGATCCCATTTCTTTTTACAGAACAGTGGTCAAGCACAACGAATATGGAGCCAGGCTGCTTGGGCTGGAGCCCCAGCTCAGACACTAACAACTCAGCAATGACAAGCATGTTACTTGAACTGATTTTGCTTCAGTTTTCTCATGTATAATAGAAGATATTTCATGGGGTTCTTAGGAGACTTCAAAACATAAGTGAATATATATAAGCATTTAGAATACTGTCTGATGTGAGTTTTAGCTATGATGATTGTATGCCCTCTGCTACACAGGTGGCAAACGTAAGGCCCACAGGCCAAATCCGGCCCTCCACCTTGTTTTATCTGGCCTGGCCTCTCGTTTCTACCCAGTGGCAGCACTGAGCTTTCACTTAACTGTTAAGAAGTAGTTAAATTTATACAGTCCTAAAGTTACATTTGGCCCCTTGAAGGCAACCGCGAGGCTGATGTGGCCCCGTGTGAAAATGAGTTTGATACCCGTCCTCTACTAGATTACCCAAAATTTTCCAGAGATTTTTAGAACTGAAAGTCCTCTTGGAGACATAGACCGGGGACCATAAACTGAGCCCCCAGTGTTCCAAGCACACATTTGGCATTCTAGGGTGATCTTGGCAAATCTGAAGCTGTGTCTGGAGCCCTAAAAGAAGACATTAGAGGTGTGTGAAACTCAGCTTTGGCCATTTGTATTGTGTGGTGTTTCATTTAACAAACACTTCCATATGCAGTCATCTAGAATTTTTAAGATCTTGATCTATGTGGTTCATTAACTACCCTACACAATTAATTATAAGAACATTCTATTAATGGTGCTCTTATTTTATAGCCAATATTTCAGTTTCCTCAGTTGCTTTTTTTTCCAGCCTGAAGGCACCAGTGATGAGAATTTGTATAATTTTTCAGTGGGCAGTGGGATTGATGAACTAAGTATAAGCTTTTAAAAAATAACTTTCAATATTGCTGTGATTTTTATGTTTGCAGAGACAGTGAAAGCTTACTAGCAGCTCTGTTTCTAGAACTCGTCACTAGTCCTTGGACTCAGACGTAATGTCTATTTGGTAGAGTGTGGCTGAGGGAGGAAGAGAAATTAAAATGTTAATTATCAAGGCCCCGTGTTTACTGCTTACCTGGAATTGCTGCCAGGTACATCTGTGAAGAATATAGGCTAATAATACTGGTGTTTGCCTGGATCCTCAATATATTTAGTCCAGGGTCTCCTCAAACTCTGGCATTTGACACACTGAGCTGGATATGGCAAAGTTGGATGTGTGTGGCTGTCCTGTGACTGTAGGGTGTGTGGTAGCATCCCTAGTCTCTGCCTACTAGATGCCAGTACACCCTCCCCTGAGTAATGACAGTGTCTCCAGACATTGCCAGATGTCCTATGGAAATAAAACTTCCCCCCGGTTGAGAGCCCATAACCAAACTAGACCTTAAGATTGCTTGATATTGTTAAAAGATTTCCGGGGATCTGCATGAGAGGATTTTTCTATTTTCAGTCAGGTGTAGAGAATCATATCTTCGTCCCAAGTTTAAACACAGGGGCGAACCACTCTCATTGGCCTGTGTTGGTAGGTTAACTTTATACAGAGGGAATTCACAGATACATTTTACACAGATGATTATCTTCAGTATATTTTCCTTTTCATGAAATAGTATGCAGGTGGAGGGAGAAGACTATATGGGAAAGTATGTAGGAAGTAGATTTGAGTCAATTATATGTCTATTCTTTCTATTATTTTTCCTGTTGCTTGTTAGTAGATACTTTTGGATCATTTTTAGTAATGACAATTACCTGTCCTTTTCAATAGATAAGTATTCAGTAATAAGAAACTTGTACTTTATTCAGTTTGTAGTGTCAGAAAGAGTCAAGTTACCTATAATCACAACTGCTTAGGAGTAAAATAATGAATGAATTAAATCATTTGTTCATTGAACGTAATAAGAAATTTTCAGATGAAGCACAGCTTAGCTTTCGGTTCGTGCAGCCATTTCGGGGTCTCGTGTTTCACAGCAGTGGTACAATCTGACGAAAGTAAAGATGACAAATTCTTTGGTGAGTTATCAAATCCAAACTTATGTGGTAATTCTATACGTTTAATCTCAACACGCACATTGCACCTGTGAGTCGGTGTGCAGTCGACTCTGAGTGGCGGTGGCTGCGGCCTGAGTGCCGCCCTGGCCCTCTGCCTCGTGTAGCTGTGTGTGAGATGTTTCAGAAGTCACTGAAAGGAACCAAATTTGAACATATAATGTTAACATAAAATGAGAGAGGGTAACTTTGCCTACAAGAATTTTGGGTTGAATGTGAAAATTATTTTGAAGTATGAAATAATATTATAAATATAGGATTAGAACTAATATCCGTATGAGGTCTAAACGGTAGAGCATTTCTTTTGAAATCTCACTAGTAATTGCAGAGATATTGCAATTCCACTCATATGTGTTGTCTACTTTAGTGGTTTTACTTTAATTGTAGTAAGTGGGTAATTATATTACCTGGAAGCAGTCAGACTGACCTGGAGACTTCACATCGTCTTCCAATTGCTGCTGAAGCAAGCAGGGCAGAGGTACTTGAAAACAGACTGTCTGTCTCTCTTTCTTACCTCTCTTTTGATTTATGCTTTAATTTTTGAAATGCACTCTTAAGGGGACAGAGTGGTTGCAAATATAGCATATTGTATGTGACCAAAATGTCTTTCTGTTTTCTAAGAAGAGAAGGATCTAGCACAGCTACTTGTGAGCAGAAAGATGAAGTGGGTGCTGGGCAAACCAATGACAGATAGGGGCCATTCCAGGAGACTTGGGGAGGGGTTTGTAACTCAGGGCTTTAAATCATAAGTTTTCAGACAATGGAGGAGAGTCTGTTCCATGTATTGACAGGAAGTACAGAGAATGCCTAGCAAACCTCAAGTCCATCCAGGCACTTTATGCTTGACATTGAACAGGAAATCTGGTAGCCCTTTATTCATTGGAGAATAGCCAGCAAAGCAGAGGTCCTGTTTTTCCAAATAACACTTCTTGGGTTCATAAATCAGAGACCCCTGATCTTGCCCCAAGAGAATTCAAGTCACATCGACTTTCTCAAGTTAATTCTTTGTACTGTGGATCCTCATGTAAGACTTACCTATTTTTTTTAATGAACACTTTATGGCATAAAATACAATTAAACACTTCCTTTTTTCCCCTCCGGGATAGTCTCACCAAGTCCTGCATGGCCCCAACTCTCTTAGCCTACTTGCCTCTTATTCTTTTGCTCCTTACCTGGACAAAAAAAAAAAAAAAAAGAAAATCTACTCATCTTTCAAGGCTTAGCTCAAATGTCACCTCCTCTGGGAAGCCTTCCCTAAGGCTCAGGCAGAAATCATTCTTTCCTCTCTGTAATACCATAGCACCTTGTTTTGGCTATTACTATAACAGCACATTGTTCTGGGGCTATTTATATGTGAGTCTGACTTCTAGAGAGAGTCTGAACTTACTGAGGGGAGAGCTCATTTCTCCCCAGCTCTGTAACCCCAGTGCCTGCACATACTGGTAGAATTCGGTAACTGTACTATTCCATGCATGTCTTCAAAGGACACACATCCAAAGACAGATAACTACAAAAAAGGAACCCTGTTTACATTTTGGAAACTGATTCTCTTTGCTTATGGTCACGGAAGCAAATTTATTAGTTTCCGTTCTAACTTATTTATGGCATCATTTGTACTAGTGTTACTGATTTTCTGGCAGAAGAAAAGATATGTCCAGCATGCATGGGTATTTTGAATAAACTGAAATTGAGACAGATTCTAGTTGAGGTTTATGCTTTTCCTGCTTCCAGTTTTCTCCAGAAACAAATTTTGACCTCTTTGGTTGATTTCTGCTGAGATGAATTTCATGTTATTTTGAAGAATTTTTAACCCACAGATTAAGGATTTCATCTGGGAGGAAACATGTTCTGTGTTTTTCAATCAGTGTTTCAAAATGTAGAGACCAAAAATCCTAGATGTATACGTTAAAAGTATATGTGGCTTTTTGGTGAGAGAAATTGGGTCTTTTTCCAGGCACAATTGAGGATGGAAAAAGTTTTGTTTAGTTTCTAGTGGTTTGTTTTTAGGCATTTTCCACAAAAAGATGAGCAAGACCCTTCAAAACCACAAACTTGCATATGTAGGGGGAAAGAAATCTCTATGTCCAAAAATAACATTAAATTAAAATTATTGTTTCCAATAGTTTTAAAAACTGTGGTTTTATTTCCTTGTGTGAGTCATTTCTGAATGCAGTACAAGATTTCATACATCATGATGAAGCGTATTCGCTCTGTATTTTAGAAGGTCACATAATTTATCAGAGAATCAGATCAGAAGAGGAATTGAGCCTAACTCTCCACTTTGCAGGTAGTTACTTACGTAGAGACATTAGGTGATTTATTCGAAAGGAAGTTGAAAAGAGAACCGCTGCCAGAGGCCCCCTCGGTGCTCTCAACTCTACGTCTTGCTCTTGTGTTTCTTTGTTCACGTCCGACAGGAGGTGCACATACTGGAATCAGACTGCCTTTGCCGCGCTCATCACATCAGCGTGTGACCTTGGGCAAGTTGTTTACTGACCTGCTGAAAGCTGTAGTTCCAGAGTGTGTAAACTGGGTAATAATACTGATACTACCTGCCTTGTGGAGTTGTGACAACGAGTCACTGCATTCACACAGGAGACAATGAGGGACAGAAAATACTCGGTATATATTTTGAATTGATTGCTTTGAATAAACTGCTTAGTATACTTAATATTCCAAAAGGGATGTTCGTGCTGCTGAAACACAATTTTTTTAACCATTTTTTTTAAAACAAAAGCAATCCATACATTGTATAGCGTACTAAAACCGGTATGGTAAGGATTGCACTGGATGAGGGCGAGATCGGATGAGGGAAGGAGAAAGGCTTCTGGAATACTGACATTGCCCTTGATCTTGAGCTGATTGCCAGTGACACAAGGGTGTTTATTCAGTAAAAATTCATCAGCTGTGTACTTACGATTTGCATATTTTGCTGTGTGTGTGTTACACTTTACTCAAAAGGAAAAAGGAAAAAGGCACAGATACATGTACAGTCACAAGAGGATGCCCTGGCTTTGTCCATCTCCGGAGCCCGTGAATCGGGGTGAACTGCTGTGCTTTGCTGTGTTTCCTTTCACACCTTTCTGTGCTATGCAAGTGTAAATGGAAGAACTGCATGAAGGCGTAGTTTTTGTTTTTCCATTTTTATCCTTAAGTGGTTCATCAGTTTTCTTAAAACTTGCATTTGGTTTGCTGTATTTTCAATACCTTTCCATATTAGTACATACAGTTTTGGGTACTTCTATTTAAGATGCTTAAGTTTTATGATTTAACTGTTCTCGGTATTTATTGAAGTTGCTTCCAAGTATTCCTATTACAAAGAATGTTACAGTGATGATTTTTATATATCTCTCTGTATATCTGCCCAAAATTCCTGTAGATAAATCTCTAGATGTAGGTTAGTAGGTGAAAGAGTGCATGCATATTTCATAGATGGTGCCAAAATACTTTCAAAAAGGTTTTAACACCTTACGTCTTCATAATGATGCTTACATCTGTGCCATAAAAGCCAAAGGCAAATTTTCTGCTTAATTGAACATTATGAGTATTTGTGCTCTGCTTCCTATGAAGGTGTTACAGTGGTCAATTTCTTGAGACTCATACACTAATTGGACTAGTTCACTGATAAGCACAAATAATTCTATTAGTCACATTTATAACATCTGTTATATATAGTTAATATCTCGCTTAAGAATTGCTGCTACTCAGTTCTATGAATGATTATTTTATATATTCATAGTTTTTAACCTAACTTGTAGGAATAGAAAATCAGTGCATATCATATTTATGACATTTCACTTAGTGCTATGAAATATTTATAAGAATTATTAGGAGAAATAACTCTAACTCTGATGTTTCTGATGAGAATTTGTAAATAATTATTCATTATTTTTCAATTAAAGGCCAACTGTGTGCCCAACGTAGTTCTAGCTAAGCACCTTATGTATATTACTATGGTTTCTTTTAACATATAGGTGAAACGCATAGACATTATGTTATTATAAATTAGATTATTACATTCTGAATATGCTGATAAATACTACTATATCAAAATATCCACCGTCTTATGGATATAATAATTTATAAATACGTTGTGTTATAGTCTAATGTGAAAATTAAAATTAATGTATCAAAATCCAGAAAATTATTATTCAAGTCTGGACTAAAATGACATGATATGTAAAGTATAAAATTAAATGTATGAATTAGTTGGCTTTACTGTTAGAGTCTTATATGTGGGGAATACTGTCTGCAGAATATTGAGTTCCACAGTGTTTGGTTAACTGAGATTCTTTTTAAGCTTTAATGGTATTCTGTTGCCTTAAAAGAGTAGTCCAAATCAAAATAGCTAACTTATTTCCAACATTGGATAAATATGGCTATCAATTTTTGTGGGCTTTTTTTTCCTGCAGAATTTCCTGTTATTCTAAGGGATTCAATAGGACTTATGCACATAAAACTGAAAATTATTTTACTGTGGGGAAGCGGCTTTGTGCCTTTGAGAAGGAACTCTCTTGCTAACTTAAGTACTGTATGTGTGTAGACTAGCGAACGTATTCCTCCCAAGAAATTTCATGTATGCAGTTAAAACACTCTTAAATTGATTAAGGATTTGTTATATATTTCCAGAAGCACTCAAGAGTACTTTTATGGTTATAAGAGTAGAGTGCATTAGAATGCCAGAAACCAGTGAATACGCTAGAGGCCTTCAAAACCATGCCCAGCAGTCCTGACTGCACCATATAAACATGCGGGGCAGACTGGAAAACAAAACCGCTCCCCTCCCCCAAACGTAGGGGAGCCTCTCATGATAGCTCTTCAACTGGCTTGAATATTAATTTACTACTTTTTTTATTACAAGTAATTTTTATTACTTAGCAAATGGAATGGCAAAGTAATAAATATGATTGGTATTTATTTCTTAAATAAAGTTATTCTTTTACATCAGATTTGACCCGTTACCTTTTTTGGAAAGTGTATTATTCTACAACTACCACAGTATTTTGCTTATTAATCGGGGAAGCTAAAAAGTGTTTTATAAATGTTGAATCAAAACTCTAACTGCTGTGAGGGAATTAAATTTCAAGCCATATACTCCTTTTATAGAGTGAGAAACTGAAGTATGGAGAAATTACAAGGTTTTCCCAAAGCCGTACATTAAGCCATGGCAGACGTGGAAATCTGCGATTCTGTTTGCCTGATTCAGTCTGAAAGTTCATGAAATTAAAGTTATCTATTTCCTGACATGTGTCTTAGTAGTGTTTTTTAATTACTTATTCATTCCTTCCTTCATTCTTTTATTCATACAAGTAAAGGAGTCAATGTGTTCATAAGACAGTCTTCTTATAGTGGCTGGGAATAATATTTTGAATTTACATACCTTAGATATTTTCTTTAAAGAAGCTCATTGTCTTTTTTATGAAAAAATAAATTAAGGCATTAAGAAGCAAGCTGGATTAGCCAGGTGTGGGGCACAGCACTGCCTGTGAGTAGGATGTGAAACTTTGGGAGCCAATAAAGGTTGTTCAAATGCTTGAACAAGAACCTGGTTGAAGCCATAGCCAGGCCTGGAGCAGGGAGCAGAGGCCAGGAGGAGCCGCAGCCTTCATTACGAGTATGGAAAGGACCGGTGTCTGCATCTCTGCAACCAGGGGTCTTTACATTTGGTTTCATCAAGAGGGAAGAAATGACTTTGCTCTGTGTCATCTTTGTGAGTTTCAATTCTCACATTTTTAATTCTTTTTCATTGTGATCTTTTTCTTACTAGTGTAACCTTTTACCTTCTTCATTCCCCCACGCCCCCAAGCTTTTAGAGTCATATTTAAAGCAAATAGTAGTTTTCTGGGTCAGACCGCGCTTCTTGATCAAACAGCTGGTGCCCCAAGGAATTTCAAATGAGGAAAGTGTCTGGCACGTGGCCCCAGCGCAGCACCCTATGACAGAGAATCCAAAGACAGCAGGGGTGCCATCTGCCTTCCACCTCTTCTCCAGAGAGTTCTACGAACAACTGTTGTTGGTTGTTTGCTTCTTTTTTTGCAGCCTGGAGACTGAGGACTTAGCTCTGGCTCTGTGGCTGACCAGCTCTCCGCTTGGAAGGTTCTTCCCCAGGAGGCTGCTCAGGCCCAAAAGCATGCGGAGCCCTGGGAGCCCAACCCTTGATTCTGCAAACAAGCCCAGACATGTCCAAGTTCTAGGCAAACCAAACCTTCCTGTAGCTTAAACATTCGTGTTTTATTCTTCTTTAATTTTCCTAAAGAATAATTGTCTTCAGCAAACCAGAAAACAAATACAACCCTAGGGTCTTTCTCAAAGGAACATTCTTACTGCTTTGAAAATTTATTGTCATTAATTTCCATTTCAACTAATTGGGTTTCCTTTCTATTTTTTTGTCTGAGAATAAATGTGATATTTGGTATATATTAATGCTGATCTATTATACTTTAATGCTAATTTACAATTTAGTGGTTTAAAAATAATGATGCACTATGACCTAGGCCATATCTACCTTCCATTTAATGCATTTCCTAGGCAATTATGCTTTTGTGGTTGACTGAACTTCCCCATAATCCCCATTGGGAACAAAGACTTTTTTTTTTTTTAATTAAAGATGTGGTTTTATTAACTAGGGGTATTTAACTTGGGGAAAAAAGATTTAGAGGTGACATGAATGATAGCACTCTCCTAATAGTCTGCCATGTATATGAAAACAGGATTCAGTTTATGTTTTGTGGCTCTGGTGGGCAGTCTAGAGTAGAAGTTCTGAAAAGTAAAGGTTAAAACTAATATATAAGGAAGAATTGAAAGAAGGAAAGGGGAGACAGAGGTGATTCTATTCACTGGAGTTAAGAAGCTTCAAGTAGTGTATCTATGGACTCATTTGTGAGGTCCATAAATAAACCCCATTTATTTCTCTCTTCCTCAAGTTCCCAAGTCAAAAAAATAAGACTCTGTAGATTCCATTCATACTCTATCTGTCTCTTTCTGTCACTCTCTCTAAATTCATCCTTAAAGTCAAAATATACAGCATGAAAGCACAATATGAAATTGAGCCACAACACCATATTTATTTGGGATATTATTTTTTGAATTCTTAACAACTTTAGCCCTTAGAAAGTTCTTTGGATTTTAGAAATTATAATGGCAGGGTACTTTTTTTCTTTGTAAATGTGATCTTATTTTGAATACAGTTATAAAGTCAGTGGAATTTTTTAATACTCTGATGCTACAGGAAAATTTATAGAAAGGAAAGAATATATTCAAATGTTCCTATATGCCTCAATTAAAAATCTGGATGAATAAAATTCTCAATTGTTCCCAAATTTTAAAAAGGCAAGTAGCATCATATTTAATTGTATCCTTAGTTAATATTCACTATGGATACAATTCAAGCAAGCAACGGCTTTAGGTAAGTCAGATGTACTGCAGTGTTTTCTCTCTCTCATGTTTACTTTATTATACATTGCCCCCATCCCCAAAATGAACAATATCACTTTCAGACGTCCCATCTTGATTCCTGAGAAACTGGTGATATGGGGAATTTGATAGGAAGGGTATGTGTGTGTTTTTGTTATCGATAATTTCATTCTTGGGGATGGATACTTCCTGAGCCTTATCTTGTACTTCACAAATTGTTTCTGTAGCCGAGTCTAATCTGCTGTTTAATTCATTTTTTGTAATTTCAGTGCATATATTTAAAAACATTTTTATGGTTCTTTTCCAAATGCATATTTATTTTTCAAAGTGTGTGTGTCCTTCAATCTTATTTCGATTTCTTTTCTCTCTTTAATTATTTTAAGCATACTTATTATTTGGTGTTTTTCAGACTGTCCTATATACTCAAACTTTTGGATTCCAGTTCCCCAGTTATTGAATCTGTTGTCTCTACAGTGTTTTATTTCCCTAGGTAACTCATCATTGTTGATGAATTTCTCTCTCAGAACCCTTCGTGATCTACGGAACAATTTTGTATGCGCTTCCCCTTGAGTCTAGGGATGTCAGCCTGGATCAGTCTTGATTCTAATTTTTTGGCTGAAGGTTTTGAGGCCACAGATACAGTAATAATTTTTTATAATTTATATTTGTGCAAAGCTAAGGCTTTGACTTATATCAAGTAATTATTTTCTTTTATTCTCTTTCCAAAAGCTCCAACAAATGACCAGTTTCTTGCCAAGTCATATGGTGGGCTGAGTTTTCCTGGCCCTCCTTTGATAAAAGAGACAAACTTTTTCGACTCCCTGCTTTATGCTTTGCTTGTTGCTTTTGTTTTCTGCTCATCCCTAGGCTGGGAGGTGGGGATGGCTGGGGGCGGGGCTAGTGGGAGAGAAGTGGAGACAACTGTACTTGAACAGCAATGAAGGAAACAAAGACAACAATAACACAAACAAAACTTTTCCTCTCAATTTTTCTATATAGCCGGTTTCTCGAGAATCAGGGTATGACACTTGAAAGTCCTACTTAACTTATCAGCTATTTTCATACGTTTTCTATGTCCTATTGATTTTTCTTTTGTATTGTCACTCATATCCACCTCTTCCCCATGCTCTTGTCAGGCACCACATTAGTCCAGGTCCTCTCGACTTCTTACCTGGTGCTCACAACAGCCTTCAAGTCCCTGGGCTCCAGTTACCGTTCATCTTGTCTTCAGAAATCTGAAGTACGTGTGTTACTGCAGTGATATCACATATGCCATTTTTAATTTGCATTTTAAGGCTATCAAAGTATAGTAATAACCAATTCAAAACTTCTTAGCATCAAATGAAACTGAATATCATCCTCTCTCATGCTTTCTTTTCCAAAAGCATGCTCCCTTCTCTTTCACATTCCCATCTATCATTCGGTTATTGGCCGCATCACTCTTTCAACATTAATGAAACCAATCACGACTTTGATGTGATGCAGAATGGCAAAGTAAAAAGGGGCAAATGCTGATGACTTAATCAAGATACTGTTCATTGTTACAAACTTATGTGAGGTCAGAGAATTGGTAAATGACTGGTGAATTTTGCCTACTATCTAAAACTAGATAATGCACCTCCTAGAAATCACAGATGAGTATAGTATTTTTGATTGAGCAGAGTTAAAAATGATTACAGTTTCACAAGAAATTGCATAGATGCTGCTCTTCTGTATAGTTAAAATGTTTTAATTCAGTATATGAAGAGCCAAATATAAGAGCAGAGATTTTCTACTACTCTCTCCCTAGTAATCAAATGGCATGTATTTTTGGAATACATGATTTTATTTAATCCTAATAAAACATAACATGGGTTCTGTTACTGTGCCTTTATTATGGGTGAAGAGAATGATATCTGGAGGTATTAATTAGCTATGCCAAGATCAGGCAGTCATCCACGATAAAGCAAGGGCTCCCATATAGACCTGTTTTATTCCAAAAGACTTTACTTGGAATTACTGCATGTATATTCTCTCTAGCAAAACTCTTTTAGACTTCTAGGATTTCAAGAGTTGAATGCTAAATTTAGGAAATGTATTCTTCAGTTCTTTCAAAGTGCGACGAATTTTCCTCAAAGGACATAAAGTCATCAGATGTGTGTTAAGTAATACATACAGCCGATATATTCATCCAGAAAGTTGCTGGGTATGGGAGAGATGTTTATGGCTGAGAAAAAGGCAGACTGGTTATAAGAAAGAGCTGAAATACAGCCGTTCTCTTCTGTCAGGCTACAGGAGAATCAACTAGATGAACCATTACAGTATACACAAAAAGCTCAGCACCTCAACACCAAAAACAAAACAATCCAATTCAAAAATAGGCAAAGAACCTGAATAGACATATCTCCAAAATGGAACTACCTTAGGACCCAGTGATTCCACTTCTGGGAATATATCCTATAAAAGCTGAAACACTAATCTGAAAGAATATATGCACCCTTATGTTCATAGCACCATTATTTACAGTAGCCAAAATTTAGAAGGAGCCCAAGTGCCCATCAATACATAAGTGGGTAAAAAAATTGTGATACATTTATACAATGGGATACTAAAGGGGTGTAAAAAAGAAGGACATCTTACCTTTTTGTGACAGTATGAATAGACTTGGAGAGTATTATTCTAAGTGATCTAAGCCATTCAGAGAAAGACAAATACCATAGGATTTCACCTATGTGTGGAATCTAATGAACAAGATAAACTAACAAAATAGAAACAGACTCATAGATACAGACTGCAGACTGAAGCTGTTGGAGGGGAGGGAGCCTGGGTGGAAAAGATCAAGGGATGAAACAAAGAAAAATCTCATAGACAATAGTATGGGGTTTAGTGGAGGGGAAGGAGGATGAAGGGAGGCAAAGGGGTAAAGGGGGGGATACACGGTGATGAAAGGAGACTTGATAAACACACAATGCAAGATACAGATGATGTGTTACAGAATCGTACACCTGAAACCTATATAGTGTTGTTAACCAGTGTCACCCCAATCCATTCAATAAAAAATAAGAAAAAGTATAGCATAATGCTGATATAAAACTTGGTAGAGAGTATTGAATACTTGAACAGAGATTTGGATACATAGGTGATCACCATGATGTAATATCATTAAAATACTGTATTCAAAATACATTTATTGCCATGAGAAAATGTGTAATGTTTATTAAAAATGGGAGGGCACGTGACTTCATATTAAGCAGGATCCATTTTGCTGTGAAATAAATAAGAAGGTAGCCCTGGCTTGTGTGGTTCAGTAGATTAAGTTCTGGCCTGTGAACAGAAAGGTAAGCTGTTCAGTTCCGGGTCAGGGCATGTGCTGGGCTGCAGGCAATCCCTGGTTGGGGGTGTGCGACAGGTGGGTGATTGATGTTTCTCCCACACATCAATATTTCTCTCCCTCTCTTTTTCTTTCTTCCCTCTCTCTAAGAATAAATAGATAAAAAATCTTTAAAAAAAGGCAATTTAACTCTAAAAAAAATCTCAGCAGAGTAATTGTGAAGTACAGGTCAGGAAGAGCGACAGGGCAGCAGATGAGAAGGGAGGTTGGTCTGCAGGGTCTGCCTGAGTAGGAAAAGTCGCTCATGCTCAGGATTCTTTCAGATGCTTCTCTGGGATTGCACAGTTATAACTGTGTCTGTGTTTTCTAAGATAACTAGCCAACTATCCACAATTAGCAAATGCAAACAAAATAGAAAACCTTGGCTGGCCTTGATTGTCAAAAATTGAGTGGTCATAATGTATAACTCCAGGAAGATTGTTGCCATCAAATGAAACTATTAATGACCATAATGAGTATCATGAAATTGAGCTTGTTATAATTTTTTAGCATGAGAAATTAATCCCATTATCGTTAAACATTTTGTGTTCAATGGACCATTTTGCAAAAGTCCATGCCCTGTCTTTATAAACAGTTCAAAAATAGTTCAGCATCTAGTTGGTAGCTTGGCTCCATTTAAGGGAATTGAAGTCAGGCAAAATACTTGTTACTGTTCATTCAGATCTTTTTCTTGGACACCTTTGCTATTTTCCCTTTTTATAAGCAAAGAAGAGAGTCATGTGCATGGTCAAAGAATGCCCATGTCCACCTTTCTGAACAGTTGGCCATAGAATTGGAGCTAGGTGTTCTTGTGCTTTTGGCTTTCCTCTTTGGCATGCTGTCTGGGCAGCTGAAAGCAGCCAGTGCCTGACCCAGCTTCACAGACCCATTAATGAAATTGGGAGGGCAGTGTAGGTGACCTGGTGCACAGGGCATCAAAGCAGTGCCCTTCCTGACAGCTGATCCCAGATGTAATTTCTCAATAATGTAATGAAGATATAAGTTGTTAGATGTCCCATTCACTTACACTTTTATGTTAGGCCATATGCTTATAACGGGAGAGAATTCATTGAAGACTGTGAGGATAGCACATGGAATCCAAGGAAGAATTGAACAACCAAGCAGCAGGAAGAGCACAGAAACAGTGAGACTTCAGGAGTAACCGGATCCCTGTCCTTAAGTTCTGCCAGGACTTTCTTGCCATCCTTGCTTTTACTCTTCTTTCTGGGTCAGCTCCTTTCTGTCTCTCCCTAGCACATCAGCTATTTCCACGTGGCTGTAAAGAGCTCCCAAGTTTTATATCCTCGGCATTTTGCCACTTGAGGAGGAATAGCCTGATACATTCCCAGGCCCGTATTTTAAGCAATAGGAAGGGATTGCGATGAGTCATTAGACAGAAGTAATTTGGTGTAACTGCAAAAGATCTGGGGAATCTCACGAGTTACGCAATGAATATGGATCAGTATAATAGATGTATATGTGTATATATATATATGTGTGTGTATAATCCACCCCCATACAAGCACCGTAATTTTGTATACAACATGTTTCTAAATATTTAGTTGCAGTTTGTAAACCTTAAAGTCAAACAATAGATTAGCTCTTCTGCATTATAGAATGTAATGGAGGGACACTCTCTCCTAGCCCAGGAAATGCGTGTGTATGTAGATCTGTCAAGATCCCACCTAGGTTAAAAGGGGGCTGTGCTAGAGTTATGGGTAGGATGATTCATTCACCTTCTCCTCCATCCCAGGGCCTGCACAGAGGCTGGAACGCAAGTTTGGGCAGCCCACAATCTTTACATCATTCGCTAAAGGGACACTAGACATTGGGAACATGGATGGGGAATGTATTATCCCCCCTCTTTTTCTTTGCACTGCAGTAAGAAGCAAGCGTAGCCTGCACTAATCACCCACCCTTGGAGGAGACCGCTATCCAGGTCCCAGGCTTTAGCTACAAGGCTCTCTGATGGAGGTGAAGGACAGGGGGCAGCAGGGATGGTGGAAGGGACTGGGAGAGAAGGAAGGTGGAGCTCTCCCCAAAACTCCTACTTTGGAAAGCACCTCACTACTGATGGCCCTTGATGGGTCCTATTGACAGAGGGACACCTTGTGTGGCACTGCCTCAGCTGCAGGTAAACTAAGGGAGAATTTCCAGGTTATTCTAAGGAAGGGTGAAAGCTTTGGATTGTTCTGAGAGAATATAATCAACCTGTATTTTTAAGTTATCACTCTGGCCTCACTTTGACAACAGGTCCAAGAAGCAGGATTGGAGGAAAGGTGATCCTTAAGAGGCTGTCGCTCCAGTCCTGGCAGTGGCTTGTAAGACGGTAGTAGCAATGAGGAGAGAAGCATGGAGAGACCTCAGCGATCTCTATGATGTCTGATACGTCTTGGTAGACTGTGGAGAGGAGTGGGCAAGGAGTCGGTGACAAGGCCCAGATGACTGGCCGTAATGACCAGTGGGAGGCTCTGCCATTTGTCTACACAATCCAGCGAGAGGTGCAGCATTCCACGTGCAGCTTCTGTCCATGTCCCATGCCAGGCCTGGCACAGAGAGTCTCCCCCTCACGTTCGCATTTATTCAGCCCTAGTTACGCACGTCTGGGTAACCCTTTTATGGGAGGTTTGAATGGAAAGACAGGAGATTTGGCTGCATCATACAAACTCTTCAAATTTCTCCTTTAGACAAGCCTAAGTACCTCATTCCATTTCTGAGCATTGTTTTTAAATTTTGATGTACAAATCTTATTATCTCTTTAAATTAGAAGAATGATTGATTTTTTTATTCTAATTTTCTAAGAGACAGGAGTTTATAGTTCACTTCTAGAGCAGAGTTAAAATAAAAGGATCCAATCAGTTTTCTATGTATCAAAAACCTAACCATGGAAGAAATGATCTAACATGGAATGGGTGAGGCTGCTAATATTCCTGTTTTAACTTCACCTTTTCTGAAGGCGTGGCTTTGAAATAAAGCTGGGAACTAGATTATTGCTTCATAAAACAGCATGAGGTTACTATTATTCCTTAATTTTATATCTTTATTATGAGGTAATACTTCTCTTACTTGGTTCTTAGACTGTTCTCATCTTTTTCTCATATATTTGTGAAAACTAATGTTAAAGGATTTAGCATTACAACCATTGCTAAATTATGATGTAAAATAATACTGTGTCTGCAATTAGCCCAGGTAGTTTTACTTGGTTCAATAATATAAAATCACTGGGCTCATAATATTTTAGTACCTTAGCATGTTTGGCAAAGAAAGAAATTCATGTTACCATAAAAATGTTAAGCTAAGTAACAATTAATTTCAATTTTAAGGAAATATAAAGCAAAGTATTATGTTGTAACCTGGAACATTGATGCAGACAGCTCCCTGACTGGGACATTAAATAGATTCTGAGCCGGTGGTTAACCAAAACGGGCTAGTTTTTTATTAATTCTCTAATGCTCCAACGCCTTTCCTGAAATCTTAATTTTAATTTCATATGAGTTATCACCAGTGTCCTGGTGGCCCTTCTAGAAAATGATGACTTCTTTCCTAATGAGCAATATCCTATTTTAATTCTTGTCTATCCTTTCTACTAATATTATATTGAAATGCTGATTGCATCTTAAAAATGAATTTACTGTGATAACTGTTTGTATTGTGGGTTAAATTGTGTCCATTAAACAACATGCTCCAGTTTTAACCCTCTCACTTGTGAGGATGATCTTATTTTGAAATAGGGTCTTTGCAGATACATTCAAGTTAAGATGAGGTCTTAGTGGATTAGGGTAGGCCTAAACCAATGGCTGGTGTACTAACATGAAGAGGGAACTTCCGACATTGAGACACCCACACACAGAAGAAGGCCGTGTGAAGCAGTGGTCAGGGAGAATACCTTGCAACAATAGAGGCAGAAACTGGAGTGATGCACCCCCAAGCCAAGGGATGCAAGGATTGCTAGCCAACACCAGACACTAGGAAGAAACAAAGAAGCATTTCTTTCTAGAGCCTCCAGAGGAAGCATGGACCTGCCAACATTTTAATTTAGGACTTGCCTTCAGAACTGTGAGAGAATAACTTCTGTTGCTCAAAGCCACCCAGTGTATTATTTCTTTTACAGCAGTACTAGAATACTAAACCAACATGCTGTGTTGTAAGTAAACAATTGGTTGGAATGTTATCAATAGTGATTTTATTATATTTTATTATTAGGTCAGGCGAGTAGGAAAATATCTGGTGGACTAATTCCTAATATTGAATTTTCTGAAAAGTTGAAGTATTCTCATTTGGACAGTGAAATTTCCCGCCAAATTTTTATTCTTACTGCTTTTATACAAAGTGAAAAATAAAATGAAGTCAGTTATGTACCTGAAAAATGTAGAACAAAACAGAATTTTTCTTAAAATAGACACATATTTGAAACAGAATTTTCAAAAGTTAAATTATCCAGCTGTTAACTTTTTTCCTTCACATTGTCTGATACATTATGTATGATTTCATCCACCAATAATTGTGTAATTCATTCAACTGATATTTATTTATTAAACTCTTAATGCTTGCCAGGCACTGAGCTAGATGCTATAGATAACACTAATAAAGAAAATCAAGAGTGCCCGCCCTTAAAGAGATAACTCTGGCTTTGAGCTTTAATCCACGTAGAAGCTGCTGCAGGGTCCACTTGGAGATGCATCTACCTAGAAAGTTCATCTTCACTATAATATTTATAGCTTTAAATGATCTTATAAAACCATTTTAGCATCATTTGGGTTTACTTACTGCATACCTCCTGTATTATAGTGGAAAATTAAAATTATTTATTATACAGACAACATAAAATCAACAATAATCAAAGTATGTGAAAATAAAGGTATCATCCTTAATAATAACATTTTTATTTTTATTTTGCCTTTTAAGCCATATCGAAACTCATGTACATTAGTGTTAGCACAGCTAAAATTTTGTGTTCCTATCTTTTCACTTAACACAATAATTTTCACTTTTTATTTTTAATAATTATTTTTTTGGTCATAAAATGACACTATATTAAATTGGTTTACCATAATTTGTTTAATCCACTGCAAAGGCAAGGATGTCTCTAGTTTTTATTATCGTGGATAAAACTGTAGTGAATACCTTGTGACTTTTTTGGGGGGTAGTTTACTAGTTAGGACAGTTAATATTGGATAAAAATGTTTAAACATATTTATAGCATTTAAAAATGCAGTGGCAGCCCTGGATGGGTGACCCGGTAGGAGCATCATACCATATACCAAAAGGTCATGGGTTCGATTCCTTGTGAGGGCACAGGCCTCTGCTGTGTGTTTGATTCCTATCAGAACGTGTATGGGAGGCAACTGATCAATGTTTCTCTTTATCTCTCTCTCTCCCTTCCTCTCTCTCTAAAATCAATAAACATATCCTCAGGCGAAGATTAAAAAAATTAAAAAAATAAAGTGCAGTGACAGATTGCTTTCTAAGAGTTTTAGAGAACTTGACATTATCACTAGTAATTGAATGATGATATTTCTTTTTACTGTATCTGTTATCACAATAGGTATTATATTTATTGAATATGTATACAATAGTCCAAAATGCATACTTGTTGCTTAAGTTTACATATTTTGGCAACTGCGAGAGTAACCACTTTTCCATATGTTTGTTTGCTTCCATATGTTACATTTTCCATATGAAAAAATGTAAATAATTTCTTATAACGATTTATGTTTTCATATCCTTATTTAATGATTTAATAGGCCCTTAAACTTTTTCTTACCCATTTCTTTATTCTCAGTGTCATATTTATAATAGTTACTGAAAATATTTTCTATAACCTATTGTGTCCTTTTACTTTTTTGGACCATTAATATTTTTCTCTATTCAGAAATGCAATGTTTTTTTTAATTACTTTATTGTTGTTCAATTACAGTTGTCTGCATTTTCTCTCCTCTCCTCCCCACCCCATCCAAACCCACCTCCCTCCCTTGCTTCCACCCTCCCCCTTGGTTTTGTCTATGTGTCCTTTATAGTAGTTCCTGAAAACCCTTCTCCCCATAGTTCCCTTCCCCCTCCCCTCTGGCTATTGTTAGATTGTTCTTAATTTCAGTGTCTCTGGTTATATTTTGCTTGCTTATTCTTTTGTTGATTATGTTCCAGTTAAAGGTGAGATCATATGGTATTTGTCCCTCACTGCCTGGCTTATTGCGCTTAGCATAACGCTCTCCAGTTCCATCCATGCTGTTGCAAAGGGTATAAGCTCCTTCTTTCTCTCTCCTGTGTAGAATTCCATTGTGTAAATGTACCATAGTTTCTTGATCCACTCACTTGCGGATGGGTACTTGGGTTGTTTCCAGCACTTGGCTATTGTAAATTGTGCTACTATGAACATTGCGGTGCATAGGTTCTTTTGGATTGGTGTTTCAGGGCTCTGAGGGTATAATCCCAGCAGTGGCATTGCTGAGTCAAAAGGCAGTCCCATTTTTAGTTTTCTGAAGAAATTCTGTATGGTTTTCCACAGTGGCTGCACCAGTCTGCATTCCCACCAACAGTACAGTAGGGTTCCCTTTTCTCCGCATCCTCTCCAACACTTGTCTGTTATTTCGTTTATGATGGCCATTCTGACCGGTGTGAGGTGGTATCTCATTGTGGTTTTAATTAGACTTGATCTTAGCCAAAAGGCCGAGAAGCGATCATTGTGGTTTTAATTAGAAATGCAAAGTTTTCATGTTGTTTTTTTGTACCTGGGTCTATTGTCCCTTCCCTTTGTATTACGGTACAGTGTTTTTACCACCCATTAACCATTTCTATGTTAGAATGAAAAGGAGCATCCAGTTCTCTGTTTTAAGAGAGCACTTAGCTGGTTGGTAATCCACATGGTGAGGAGAAAATGTTTTTAAAGACAATCAGCCACAATCCTTCTGGGAGCATGGAGGGAGGGCCTGCGAGTCAGGCAGGTGCAGAGTCTTGGCAGGTCAGCACCAGATGGACCAGTGGAGCACACTGGTGCCGCCACATCCAAGGCGAGGCTGAGCTGGAGTGGTCCTGGTCACCAGGGGATATTTTCATGCATATTATTATTAATTACTATTATTAATTATTGTGTGTGTATTCAAAGGAGTGGTTTGGCTCTTTTGTGTTATATTCCACTGCTTCTATTATGAAATCCTTCTCTATTTGGGAATTTAAACATATATGCCTTTTTTAGAGTCTTTTAAGCCTTTAAGTTTGCTGGGGAAATTTTTAACGTATGGTATGGAGTAAAGATTAACTTTTTCGAATAGTAAACTGATTGTCTTACCATAGCTAATGGACCCTTCCTTCCTATGGACAGTTCTCCTTTCCATACACAGGGTCGGGAAAGAGTAGGTTTATGGTTGTGAGTGTGAAATACAGAGTTTATCTCATATCATTTACTCATTATTGTGTTATGTTCCATATGAACAACTGTAAACATACTTTTGTACAGCCAAATGAAAGTATTTTGTGATACCTATTTATCATAATAGTCTTACTTGTATTCTTTTTAAAATCGGAAATGTATTTTATAACATATTCTTCAGACATGAATAGTGATCATCTGTTAATTCAGACAAATTTTCCTGTAATAGCAAGCTGCCATATTAAAACACACATCATACTTTCTTAATTTTATGTACTTTATAAAGTGAATGGTTAATGCAGACTCTTAATTTTTAATCCATCAATTGTTCTGTGACAGACTCTCTCTCAACACAATAGTGTACAGTTTATTCAGACTGTGCCTCCAAAATTGTCCTTAGATGTTTTTGTTTATCTGCAGGGCTCCTGAGCAGGTGTTTATATATCTCGATTTAACCATGATGTGATTTTCAAGATCATTATTTCTATTATATATGGAGACAATATTAATGAATTTTGTTCTTTAAAAATAATTCTGTAGATTACCAACTATCACATAAATCATAATGTGTTTTGATAATTTTACAAATAAATGGAAAAAATAATGTTTTCTTTTTCTTTTGTTTCCATCCTTTTGTTGTAGATAGTCCATTCTGAATTGAAGGAAGCTGCTTCTACTTGGGAGTGGCAGGAGAAGTGAGAAAACCACATGGAAGACTCCCAGGATTTAAATGAACAATCAGTAAGTCTTAATTCAATCTCAGTTTGCTGAAAAAAGTTATGATACAACCACTCAGAATAATACTAAAATGAATATACTTTAAAAAACAAGTTTTTTAAAAAACCATGTTTTTTTAGTTGATTTGGGAATTTTCTTTTAGGGTCATAAAACAAACCTTTGGAAACTGATGGTGTTCGTCTTACCACTGTGGTCTTCTTTGATTGTGTGTCCGTAAAACCGCTGGTAGAAAGACTAGGGGATTGAAGTCATGCTAAGTGTTCTTTACAGTACAAACAACTTCACATACCTCCTCTGTTAGTTTTATTCCAAATGTGCTTAGATAGTGTATCTATTGTTGAATGTCAGAAGCATACAAAGAGAAAATATTTTACTAGCATACGTATTGTTCATTTCAAGGATGGCGAACACAGTCCTCAAGGGCTTTCCTTATTTTGCTAAGGTCTTTGCAGAGTGAAGAATACACAAGATTGGTGACAGTCATTCTAAGAATCTGATTTCTCAAAGGGAAAGGATTTATATGGTCTTTCCTTCTAACTCATTAGCAGTGTCTCCATGAGACTAGTTCTTCACTGTGCAGAACTGGAGTCAGTGGGAGGCCTTCCCTCAGACTCCCACACTACTTCCCACTTTGGCCCAAGCTGTTCTGTTCACAGACAACTAGTGATGTCACAAGTAAGGAGATGTGTATACCTACCAAGCGTGCGTTATGCTGACTGATGCTGTTTTTTCATTGGCTTGTGTGATCATGATCTGATCTTAAAGTCTAATGCTTCTCTCAGGCAATAGAGGGCAGTGTGATTGTGTGTAGTGATGTGGTTCTAGAAAAGATTTCTTGGATGAGTTCAATTTTAAAATACAGAGGTTTATGTATCCTGGTGTGTACATGCCGTTACAAGTTAATTTAATTTTTCTATAATTCCATTTTAAAGAAATAATGGAGTCTTTAAATATGTACTTGGCCATTGTTTAATTTCATTATGTATTATATAAGTTTTTGTTGTCACATAGAATCCAAATGTAAGAAAAATGATAAAACTGTAAAAAAAAAAAAAAAAAACCCTGTCAAATGTTAGAGATGTTATTCTTCAAAAATTCCTGAGCCTTTTGGAAAAGAAAAGTGGCATTTGGGAGGCTAGGGTTTCAAAGTAGTTTATATTTTTAATGATGATTATCAAACTTAAATACTCATCGTATAGACTCCAGAAAAATGAATGATAGTGTAATGATATGTCCCCCGTGCTCCTGCATGGTTGTGGATCCCAGTGGTGTCGGAGGTCTGTAGGTGTGAGCATGTATGTACCTGAGTGAATGATGCTGTCTTAATGGTGATGCTTCATAGGAGGGCTACTGTTGATTTATACTTTGTTCTAACACACTAGGGGTTACTTAAACATGTGTGTGCATGTGCACATACATATGTGTGTCCGTGCTTGTGTGTGTTGTTAGATTGACTCAGGGGTTTCCCAGGACATGGAACTTTCAGAGCTAAAGCAGATAGAATCTAAGATGCTTGATCCAGTTGCTCACTCTAAGGTGTGTATATGCTGAAGAATGAATTATTGTTTTTCATACAGTAGAGATTAAAGATGTTTTCATGTTCAACATTAGAGTGATGGTATTACCCAAGGTACTTCATACTACCTTTTGTAAAATGAAACTCGGCATTTGTTGATCAAATGTAATTTCCTCTTAGTGATATTTTAGAGTTGTGAAGCTCAGTATTTAAATTTTTTAAAAGTACCTTGTGTTGCTAATATACAGCCAGGTTGAGAACCAGAAATCTAGGATGATCTTCTGGCCTCTCATTTTGAACTCATCTGCTGAATTTGTGGTGAGAATGGAAGAGATTTAGAGAAGAAAAGGATGCTCTTCCTGTCTCTCTCTCCGTCCCCTTTCCCGCATTGAACTCTTCACCTGAAGGGGTCTGTTGTCTGGTCAGTCAGACTGGAAGCTGCTGATCTGTGGAGTGGTCGGTTAGGCCACCAAGAATGGGTGCTCCTGGCTTAAGCCCCAGAAAGCTTGACGTTTGTGTCAAGTGTTAAGGGCTCTAATTCTGTCAGTATAAACATCGAAGATCCTTCCTCTTTTAATATCCGTAGACATAGAAGACCATCTGGGCCAATCTCATGATCTTGTTCATGTGCACAGGGATGCTTGGGACTGTTAAATGAATTGCCCACATTGGCGTGGCTGGTAAGCATCAGAGTTGGGACTTCACACAGGTCTTCTGACTCCAAGTCCAAAGCTCTCTTCGTGACATCAACATGACTCACTGCTTTTGAGTTTTCTTATTTTGGCATTCATCACCACAGAAAAGTCAAAAAAGTACGAATTACCCCTCCCTCCCACACACACACACCTTTACAGTGAAATGATTTCTATTTGAAGGAAATCTTTAAATTTTGTAGAGTATATTCCTGTCTCAAAACTTAAAAAGAAGAGACATAGTATTTATTAAGATGCAGAACAGTTAGGGTGGGATTAAAAGAAAGTGCATAATGAGCTGAGAGGGAATTCACTTACATTATAGCTGTGTTACTTAGAGAATTCTTTCTCCAGGCACAGGCCCAACAGCCGGCACCACTGGTCGCACATGCGCACTCCATCCAGCTTTCACCACGCCTTCTCTCCGATCGTTATTAAGTCCTCGCAATGTCATAGCTGTATTATATTCACAGTTTTGCAGAAAAAGAAACTGTGGCTTAGAGATGGACCAGGTCAAACAGCAGTTAAGTAGCAGAGATTAGAATGGAACCCAATTTCTTCTGGTCCAAAACTCTGTAATGGATTTTGCATGACACAACATAATGTGGTGGGTAAGGGATTGAACTCTGAAATCAGACATTCTGAACACTTAAACACTTGGTAGTCATTGGGAAATCACTTAAACTCTTCATCATCTGTAGTGTTGGGATGATAATAAAAACTTATATGAAAAACTTAGCATCTTCCTCACTTAGGTTGATAACTTCATAAATGGTAGCTGCTATTATAATTACCTGACAGATTCAGCTGGTCTTTAATAAGTATGCATTTATTCTTGCAACAGCGACCTTCGGGTGACATCCCTGCCTGGAAGTACATAGGTCTACAAGCTCAGTAGATGAAAAACGAACTCGCCAGCTCTCCTCTCTTTCAGTTTTTCCCCCTTTCTCCTCTATTGCCTTACTTCCCATCTCAGGGGATAGCATCATCAGCTACTGAGTGGGTTAAGTCAGAAAAGAGGCAGTCATCCTTTTGTCCTTCATCCCTCTCTCAAAGCCCTGCCCATTCTTAACTTTTAATACCTCTCAGGGCTGTTGTCTTGGCTTTAGCTCCTTATTTTTGATTTTTATATTACCTCTTGGCTATCTTTTTCTGCTTTAAGTTAGTTCTAGAGTCATCTTTCTAAAATACATACCTCATCACATCAGTGTTCTACTTAATATCCTTCCCAGACCCTTTCTTGCCCTGAAAAGAAGGTCCCAAGTATGCTGTGAAGCACACAGACTTAATTGCTTACCTGGGACTCACTAGTCTTATTTCTGGCTTCTTTTGGTTCCCTGAATCTTACAGGTTCTCTGAGGTTCTTATGCCTTTGCTAATTCTAGAGCCTCTCCCCAGATGGGCCTCTTTCCCAGCAGGATAAGTAGTAAATCTTGAAGACTCAATATAGGTTTCACTCTCTTTGAACAAGTCTGTCAGACTGCCTCCTTCCCCATGCCGTTAGCCAGGCTGAGTTGGGGCCTCTTCAATGTGCTTCATACCTTTGGGCATTTACCTCTGTCCCAGGACTTACCCCCATGGAACTGTATATTTGCCTCTATGCTGAATTATAAGCTACTTGAGAGTAATAGTGGGCCTTGTTTGTTTTGTATCCTCCTTAGCACAATTCTTGCATACATTCAGTAAACATTTTCTTCAAAAGCTTGTATATGCTGTCAATGAGGTATGTTAATGAATTTTAGACAGCCAAAATGTTATTGTCAGCATGGATTACTGAGTTATGAATTCATGTTTTACTTACATTTTTTAAAAATAGATTTTATTTTTATTTATTTTTAGAGAGAGGGGAAGGGAGGGAGAGAGGGAGAGAAACAGCAATGTATGGTTGCCTCTCACATGGCCCTCATGGGGACCTGGCCCGCAACCCAGGCATGTGCCCTGATGGGGAATTGAACCGGGACCCTCTGGTTCCCAGCCCGCACTCAATCCACTGAGCTACACCAGCCAGGGCTCATGTTTTACTTACATTTTAAAAAATTTCATAAAATGTGTAATACTAGTTTAACAGCATGTGATCAAAACAAAGTTTTGTCCTTAAACATTGTTTTTTGCAGTATATTTGTATCTATTTTGCAGTCTGGATTAGAGGATCTAGGGAATTTTAAGAGGTAAGCAATTAAAGTAAGATTTAACTATTATGTTTGCCTGAAATTCTGCATTAGGACTTAATTATGTATTAAGAAGCAGTTTAAGTTATATCCAATAATAGCTGATAGAGTTTTTAACTAAATGTTGCTCTCATTAAAGGAAATAAATATGAAACTAGATTATACATAGCAGTATCTATATTAATAACTCAAAGTTCCTTTGATTCTGCGAAATATTTTATATTCCCTGTATTCAAATAAAGACTAAGTAATATTTGTTATTTTTAAGAATTCATACATATTAAGATATTTTAAAGGTGATGTTGAATATTCCCAAAGAGTTTTTTCCATGTCTGATTTATTCATATATACATGAGAGAAGGAGTTTGGTCTAAATTTATCATCAAGCTAGAAGGTTTGAAAAAAAATCTTTTGTTAATTTTAAGTACTATGTGTTATCCAATAAAACGTGTGGTGACTATGTAAAATGAGGTAAAATGAGTAAGTTGCAGTTTACGGTAGGATTGCTTTTCCCAATATTAAATATTAAGAGCCTGAATATCCCTATATATGTCAATATTGTTACTGAATCAGTTAATTTATATCATTGATGACATATTTTAGCTAGTGAGGTCTAAATTAATTCACATCTACTGGATTCATGTTATATGTTATGTTTCAACAGTACATTTAGAAATTCATATGTATTTGTAGATATTAATAGTATTTATTTTGTTACATAAGACCTAGTAACATTAACATGTATTAAAATTCTAGTTAGTTTAGTAAAATAATCATTTTGCCTCTGTTTTTCTCCCTTAGAATGCCAAATAACTTTATATTAATACTCTATACTATATATAATACTATATGTAGTATATGTAGAGGGATTTTATAGTATCATCTTTGACCGAAGCCACCAGCCCATCTTCAAAACCTGTGCTGCTGGCTGAGCTACTTAGGTTCCTAGCTGTTGTATGGAATTGAATATACCATCCAATTTATAATCTAGATGTGGAGCTTCAGAATCATCATTTCTGTCAGTGTTTAAACACTATGCTAGGAAATAATTATTTTGATTAGTTTCAGTTTAAATTATTTTCTTCTATTACTTTTTCGTTATATGTTCTCAATCAATTTGAGCAGCATGCATACTTTTATTCTTAAATATATTTTATTCAAATCTAAATAAAATCAGATTTTGTTTTAATTGAGGCTACAAATCTGTTTGGAAGAACTTGTTCTTTACACTGGTCAAAGTAATTATGTTTACAACATGTGTTTTTTACACCATCCAAATGGACAACATACTTCAGAGTTCAATGGAATTCTGCTTAAAGCTGAATTATTTTCAGAACTGTAACTCCCAATGGCCTATTATAGTTTTAATTTGCAGCTATATAATAGAGTACCTACACTGTGAAATTACAAAGTAGATATATTAAATTTATGTTAATTTTTATTAGTCATTAAGATATATTCTTTTAAACAAGTTTTAACTGAATTTTTATATCTTTCATGAATTTGTAAGGATTCATAAGAATATTCCATGAATTATTATCGTCTGTGATTTTTCCCAAATTATAATTTAATTATTAAAACTTTTCCACAAATTTTGGAACATGTATTTAGAGAGGGAGAAGCCCATATTGTACAGAATATGGGTTGTGATTGCATTCTATTTTCTAACATTGAGAATGTAAATATTAGGCTTTTCTTCTGTCAGTTGTAATCAGTTGGTCGCAGCTGCCTGTGTTGAGAAGGAACCTAAGCCACCTCTGGCTCATTGGAAAAGTAACGTTATCTGTTTAGTGCTGTCTGCCCTGGACTTGGGAAGGAGGGAGAGTGGCACCAGAGCCTCATGCCTGCTGCTCCCGGGTCTGTCAGCAGCTTCGAGCACTCTGTTTGAGTAGTATAGTCCCAGATAAAAACTATGTAGCTGTGGTGGAAACAGCTGCTTATGATAGAAACATAATCTGTTTATTTCATGCTTTTATGTATGTTTGTATTATAATCTAATTTTTATTTTATTTTTTTCAATGACAGTTTACATTCAGTATCATTTCGTGTTAGTTTTGGGTGTACAGCATAGTAGGGAGGTAATCAGATACTTTACGAAGTGAACCCTGATATTTCCAGTACCCACTTGGCACCATGCATAGTCATCACAATATTATTGACAATATTCCCTAGGCTGTACTTTACGTCCCCATGACTGTTTTGTGACTACCAATCTGTACTTCTCAATCTTTTCACATTTTTCACTCAGTCCCCCAAAATACCTTATAATCTTAAAAAATGAGAAAAATGGAAGTATTGTAACTTTTGCTATAAGGTATACAGCAAATGAAAAATGTTCACTGATAAAAAGAGTGACATTCATTTTACTTCAGTACTTAGTAGCCGCCAGTGTGTTACTGCATTACGTATAATACTTAAAATTGCATTCACTGATAGGCAGCATACTAAGGGCTTACGTGATTCACCTCAGGTAATCGCAGAGCAGCCCTGTGTGGCGGGCTCTGTCCCAATCCCAGCCCAAAGAAGAGCATGCTGAAGCTGCTCTCATTCAAGTTGTGGGAGCTGGAGAGCTATGCTGATGGAAGGTGAGCTCATGGAGACGAATTCCGGAATCCACACTGTTACACACATTTTACCTGCTTTGATCAGTGTAAATGGTTTTTGGACCCTTCAATATATTTGGTGCTTTGAAAGTATCCATTAACAGTCAACTTGATTTCAGCTTATTTAAACAAAGAGCAAAGGTTTTAAATATCATGAGTCTTGGTGAGAAATATGAGTTATTCTCCCATGAATATGAATCAGCTGCATAGTCTTCATTAGCAAATATTTTGAACAGGCAGCCGTAAGGCAGCAGAATGTATGAAAGTTGAGTGATAATTCAAAAAATTCAATTAAATGAATATTTAAAGATCCTTCACTCTCTGTTAGGAAGTCTGATGAACTAAGGATTGAAAAATAAATATAATACAATTCCTACCCTCCCCCAAATTTTAGTTTAATATAAGATTGTATGATGTTATGTCAAGTTCTAAAGTTATTTTAAAATGAGATTTGGGCAGTGGCTACTAATTTATTCAGTAAATATTTGTGGAGGACAGCTGTATTTGAAGGGTAGTTTTAGGTGTTGGAAATACTTGGACAAAATAGACACATTGCTATTTTCTTGGAGCTTATATGATAGTAGGAGAAGACAAATAAATACAGTATGCTAGAGAGTAATAAATGCAAGGAGGAAAATCAAATAAAGCAGGCAAGAGAATAAGAAGTTCTGGGGACAAGCTGAGTGGGTGGGGAAAGCCATGGTTTTTGGAGAGTAGTCAGGAGGAGCTTTTTGAGATGGCATTTGTTCAAAGATTTGAAGGAGACAACAGAGTGAGTCATGTGAATATCAGGGTGGAGAGTGGATTTTGGTTTAGAAGGAACAGCAACTGCAAAAACTGAGGTGGGAGCTTGCTTGGTATATTTGAGGAGTGAAAAGGAGGTCAGTGTTGGCGGTGGTGGTGGAGAAAACAACGCGGAGATAAGGAAGAAATCGGGATGTAGAGGTGGAGGAGTATGGATTGTGTATGGTGTTTTTTTTAGGCATTTTAAGATCTTGAACTTTTCTCCGAGTGGTGTATGAAGCAATCGGAGGAGTTTAGGGATGACATGATGTGACTTAAGTTTTTAAAAGATCATTCTGTCTGCAGTGTGGAAAAAAGTGGGTATGGTGATGTGAGTAGAAACCAGGCTGTTACACATATCCAGATGTGCTAAGGCCAAGACAGCAGTGGAGGTGGTGAGGATGCATTTTGAATGTGGATTCTAAGAGAAGCAATGGAGTCAGAGATAACTTTAAGGTCTTTTCCCTGAGCAGTGGGATGGCTTTCACTGATACGGGATGATTTAGAAGGAATGGAGTGAGGGTGGAGATGAGGAGTTTTAGGCATGATGGCAGATACATTCCTGTCTTTTCACCAATTCTGTTTCAAAAACCTTTTTCTGCTGCACCTAGGATTGCACTTCCTAGCCCCCTTCATTTATGCAGGGCCGCGTGACTCATTTAGGCACATAAAATGCAAGGGGGAGTGACGAGCATGTCATTTCTAGGCTGAGGTAGTGAGAAGCCTCCCCACTGTTCGTTGGTCTCCATGGTCCCCAGCATGAGGAGTGGGGAGGAAGCCCCGGGTTAAGATGGCAGCACGGCTGATGGCAGTTAAGACTGAAGAGGCTGGATTCCTGAAGCACTACACGGAGGACAGATTCCCAGGAGAGTATTAAGCAACTGAGTTAATAGAGACACACTAAGTTTTACCTGATATGAGACTTGTGTGTGGAAATGCAGGGCAGTTAGATGTAACCATTTGGAACTCAGGAGAGAAGATTGGGCTTCAAACATTAACTTGAGAGGCTGAATCAGGGCATCACTGGTATTTAAAGAAATGTTATTGGTTGAGATCACTAAGAGAATAAGTCTGGATAAAAATCAATTAAAGGCCTGGTCATAGTCAGTGAATTCCCCTTTGATGTGCTTTCTTCCAGGTTTTCCCACGATCACATAATGTGTGGGTTACTGGCTACTGAGCTCACTTCTCTCAGGGGAGCAGGAGCCAGCATGCAGCTGATTAGGTGTCAGGACATCATTAGCTTTGCCTTTTTTGTCAAAGTAACAAAAAGCCATAAATATTTAGAAGAAAACAGTCACCGTGTATTTATTATTTTCTCATTGTTGTGTCTGTAGATATGATGTTTCTAGCATTCCAACTTAACAAAGAATTGAACTACATTAGGATTGCTCAACTTCAGCATTATTGACACTTGGGGCTGGATAATTCTTTATAGCGGGGGTTGTCCTGGGCATTGTATAATGTTTAGAGGCATTTCTGGTATCTTCCCACTAGATGTCAGTAGCTCCTCCTCACCTCCTCTATTCTCAGCACTGACAATCAAACATGTCTTCAGGGGGAGGTAAGAATCACTGAAGTATATCATGTCTGCTTTCGATGAATTATTTGTTTATATATTTATACTCTGCAAATTGTCTGAGGAGGTTTGCCCAAACATTGACTATACTATGCTATATTAAACTATTGGGGAAACAGGGGTGAGAAGACAAACTCATAGTAATACAGAATTTAAGCAAGAAAACCACATAGCATTGTCAAGTTAACAGTCCAGAATAATAAGCACTATGCTATCAGGGAGGACAGTCTGTTCAAGAAAGGTCAATGAAGGAACTGTAGACAGACTAGGTCATTTCTTGACTGGGTCTTGAAAGAGGGAATGAGATTGTATGAACATGACAGGACCTGACCTGGCCTGGTGAGGAGCAAGAATAAGACTCAGAACTGCCAAATATAAGGCAGTAAGGCCTGCCCAGGAACTTCGGATGCATTAGAATTACTGAATCAGAAGCTCTGTGAGGATGAAAATGTAGAGTGGTGGAAAATCTCACTGAGAAGTTCTGAGGCCAGACTGGAAAGAGCTTTGAAGTGGATGGAGTTAGATGAATCAGGAGAGATGGAGAAGAGGGAGGAAGGGTAACAAAGGGAAGAGCCGGGTAATAATGTTTTCAAAGCCATTGGCTAAGATAACTTTCGGGAGGAATTGTCCATCACTGTCTGACATTTCAAGAGGACAAGCAGAATGGGGACTGAGAAAAAGGCTGCTTCACTTGGTTAGAAGGTCATTGCTGGCCCTTGGCTGTACAGCCCTCTTAGAGTTGTGGCCTGAACAGATATCTTGGAGCTCAACACAGAGAAGACGATGAGGAAGTAAGAGGCAGCCATGGAGTTTTAAAGAAGGAAGACAACAGTAACTTCAGGGAGTAGCTTTTCCAAACAAGAGGAGGCTTGAGTGTGATTGATGACAAGAGAAGGTTCAGTGGAGACTACAACCGAATTATTGCAGAAGGGATATCGGGGCTCAGTGGAGGTTACAATAAAGAAAGTAACGTTGGGATCATGATGTTCCTTGATGACATTCCTTTTTTTTTAAATATTTTATTTATTTATTTTTAGAGGAGAAGGGAGGGAGAAAGAGAGGGAGAAACAGCAATGTATGGGTGCCTCTCACGTGGCCCTCACTGGGGACCTGGCCCGCAACCCAGGCACGTTCCCCGACTGGGAATTGAACGGGGACCCTTTGGTTCCCAGCCCATGCTCAATCCACTGAGCTACACCAGCTCAGTTGTTGATGCTGTTGTTGTTTTGTTTTGCTTTCATTAAGATAGGAGGGAAGTACATTTGTACACGCAAAGTCAGGAAGCGGATCGAAGCATGGTAGAATTATGGATTTAAGTAGTTTAAAGAAGGTTAACAATCACCATTATTTTTAAAAATGGTAGGTGAGCTCCTAGGACTCAATACATAAATTATGAAGTGACATTTTGAGTTTTCCTTTAGCAAAGCAGGTTCCACTTACTAGGATTTAAGATTGCGTTAGCATTGAAAGTTTATTTTTTTGCACCGAAACCATTAAGAAGAGACAAGAGAAAAATAAACATTTGTGGTTAATGAAAATGCCTCTCATCTTTGGAAGAAACTGCTTGCTCTGTTTTCTTTGGATATCCGTATATCCAACAAAAAGAAGAGCCTATTTATTTAGATGTAATTGGGTCTAATTTAACAACAGAGTCAGACTGAAAAAGTACTTTTCTCAAAGTACATGAAATTCCATCATTTCATATCTTCTTGCATTAAGGATTGATTTTTGTGTTCAGACTTTTTAAAGACACAAATACCCTTGTAATGGTTACTATGTTAAGAAGTTCATGTTAACTAACTCTCTTGGCAGGAGCCCTATTGGAAGGGTGGAAGGTTTGAAGAAAAAAAAAAAAAAGGCAAACATTGCCTGCTTCTTTGCTTAGCTCCCATTATTTTGCCCAAAGTGCTGTGGACAACACATGCGAACAGTGGATTATAGCTGGATTGTGAGCGCCAGCTGCTCCCTGCTAACTCATAGTCCTTACTTGGGCTTTCTCAGTGCTTTGTGTATACAGACTCATTGAGTGCTGGCAACACTTCGATAAGGTGGACACTACTATTACTCCTCAGTTTGGAGGTGAGGGGTCACTCAGCTAGTGGGTGGGTGAGCAAGATTTTAATCCAGGCCCGCTGCTGCCTGGGCTGACCATGCTACCTATCAGGGGCACCTGCTGGGGAAAAACCCTAGTTATTTTTCATTCCTGACTCACTCTTTCAACCACAATTTTGAGATGTTTTGAATTTTTATACACATGAAGAAAACAAATGTGACTTATGCTCATGTTTTATATTATCATTTTCTTTAATTTGCAGATCTATCACATCAGAAATGGTGTAAAAAAAAAGGGGGGTAGACTGAGGACTATCAAATAGGTGGTTGTTTTTCAAACTATGGATAAAAAAGTGGGGCTTAGATAGAAATTGGACTCTATACTGGTTTTTCCACACCAGGATTTTTAGAAAGACAAAGGTACACTTTCATTTCTTTACATTAAATGTCTTGTCCAATTTGTCTTCTTTTCACATTGCCTTGCTTGATCCAAAGGCCTAGAGGACTTGTTTTATAGAGATTACACTATTAAGGTCTTTATTTTGCAGATGAAAAATAGAGGCTGGGAGGATTTAGGCACCTTATCAGGCTAAGACCAACACAACAGCATGGTGTTTTGAAATAAGACATTTTGATTCATTTTTAACTTAACACTGACATTTGAATACTTTTATATACATATTTTTAACATCTGGAAATTAAAATCAGCCCCTGGAACACTGTCTTAAATTATTGCTTTATTTGGAGATGATGAAATAATTTTATTTTAGCTTGTACTAAAGTTGTTGGTAGATGAGGGTCATTTAAGAAAGTTCAAGCAAAGGCATGAAACACTTTATTTTACATGTTTGTTTTTCTCCTAGTTATTATTAATGCTCAATCTGCATTAACGGAAGAAAAATAATTTGGCTGCTAAGTTACTCTACTATAGGATTTCAAAGTACCTTATTAGAGAGGGATGTAATTTCATCCTCTGGGCCTTTTATATAACCGAGTGCATATTTGGGTTACTTTATTTTGACCCGGAATTAAACAATACATTAAAGTTGTGTGCAGGAAGTTGAAGTTTTTACTCAACAAAAATTGAAAAGGATATCATGGTTGTTTCTCAAACTGCTCAGGCTGTCTTTATACTTTATAACTTTATACTCTTTTTATTTTAGTATTTAAAGTATTTTGTACTCTTGTCTGAATAGCCTCTCCTCAAATTTTCCTGTTTATTTCATAAGTTTTATAAAATGTAGGTATATGGTAACTACTGTGTATAATCAGTGATTTTTAAATGCCTAACTTTGACAAGTTGATAGACATCAATGCTTTGTTGTATTGCTCAACTACATGCGGGCATAGTTTAGTTTTGGGATTCTGTAATGAAAAAAAGGAGATGTCACAGGATGTATCAGTGCTTCATGTATTAAGTATTAAGGGAAGTGAGCTTGAAGGCCTGTAAATTCAAAGTAAAAAGCCTTTACGACTCAGTTTTAGAGCATTTTCACAGGATGAAGCAGACAGAGGACGCCAGGGTGCTGCTGCTGAGCTGTCCAGCTGCACACCTTTCCTTCCTGAGACTCTTGTAAAGGTAGCAGTCTCTGCTCCCTCACCTCGGGACTGACGCTACGGGGCTCTGTGATTTGCATGATAATATCACACTGATTCATATTGGGGGTCATTGTTTCCATCCTCATTGTGAGATTGTGGAATTCTTATTTCGTTTCCAGGAAGTAAAGTTTGCATTGGCTGGGGTCCCAGCTAGACTGATGCTTTTTTCTCATTTTGTTTGTTTGCTTAATATCTTAGATTTTGAAAATCATTCAAAATGAAAGGACCTGCATATTATCCTAGGAAGATAATTTGTGATTGAAGCTCTTTGTGAAAAATTACGAGAGGCGTTTAAATGTTTAAGTGACTTGCTATCGGTGGATGGACAAGAGGCTGTTCTGCGTGCTCTTCTGCTGAACATTTGCATGGCGTTTACTGTAACGGTATCTGCTTACTTTCTCAGTGAGTCAGACCGATTCCACCGTGCGCGAGTTACTCCGCAGAAGTCAGTCAGGAATCATCGATGATAATTTTAGGTTATGCATACTTATTTTTTAGAATGTTAAATGAATGTGCTAATCTACAAGTGAGTAAATTTTACATTGAATGTTTCTGATTTAATAGTTTTAATATTTTAATGCTAAACTAATTTTCCCTCTTAGTTTGTTATTGTTTCTTGCACTGTAATTAGAATTGTATGTAGAGTATTTTAATTCTTGAGCCCTTAATGTCAAGCTTGAGATTTAAGGGAATTAATTGAAAGCCTTCAGGATATCGGTGTTTGTTGCATGGATTGGATGTTGATGTTGAGATCTTAAACTCCAAGTTGCTTTGCTGTTAGATTCTATTAGATTGAGTATACATGGGATTTTGCAGGGGGTGGTGGTACTCCCAGTGCCTGCCTTTCTCTATGTTTGGGACAAGTAAAAAATTTAGGAAATGATAGAAAAGGAAAATTTTTGTTTTACTATAATTTTTTCAGACTTTATTAAACAGTATCCTTTGCCATCTGGATGTATATTCAAAAGCCCCCAGAAATTTACATATGTCTATTTAACTAGTTTTGTTCTTTTCCTAAATGGTCCTTTGTCAGAGCCTTTGCATGTTTAAGCTTGGAAATAGCAGAGACCAAGCAGTCCAACTTGTATCATTCCATAAATGCAATTAAGAGTAAACCAAAGACCAGGGAGGTTGAAGAGGCTGATCAGGATCACAGGGCCGGTGGACAGTAGTTAGGCATCAAGCCTGTGTTTTCTAATCTCAGGCTGTGTTTTTTACAGTCTCAGCGTGCTTGGTTTTGTCCATGTTCCAGAGCTTTCAGCTAGGACTTCTGTTGAAGTTTTGAGTCTGGGGAAATTGTCATTCTTCGATTTTTTGCAGTCACACAGGGTAAAAGCCTTTACTGAAAATTTCAGACTGATTGGAGTCCTCGTGACTCTGGACCATATCCAATTCCCAGCCTTCCACAGCACATTGAAAACCCTTAGCCAGGATGTCTCATCCTCGATAGGATAATCTGAGGCATTTTACACTGAACCCAACCACAGTGCCCTGTGGCACAGAGAATGTCAATTAATTTTAATTGTTTGTGATGAAAACGTCATTAGTAAAAATGAAACGATCCTAAGAAATGACATAAGCATTACAGAGAAAGTTACTATTTCGTATCCTGTATTGTCCACATCAAGAGCTGTTTTATTAGTCATGTTTACCTTTCCATGTTTGTCTCTTTGAGATTCAGAAGTCATTATTTGCTCGGTGGCAGCTGGGTTTCAAACACTGTGTTCTGTACACTTCACAATTCCTCTCTTTCTCTCTTTCTTTTAACTTGACTTTGACTATTTAACCCTTATTTTGGAGCAGATTTATTATAAGTCCCCACCAGAAATGCTTTTTTTTTTAGAAACTGGAGAGACTCTGTGGAAATTACACATTCATAAGCATGCTTCTTTCCTAGGATATGGAGGATAGGGACTTGAGCACATATAAAACACTGTTTAGGGCTTTTAATTAAATTTCTAGCCAACAATTATAGACATTTCTACTTGCCTAGTAGTCGTTTACCTCTTTTCTCCTTTGTTAACAGAATCCTGATTTTGTTGCGGGCCACCAAACTGTCTTAGATGTTGCATTGGTTGAAGCCAGATTTATGGTATTCTCAGTCTTTTTTGAAAGCTCTTGGTCTAGTATTGGACAAGTGACCCAAGGGACTTCTGGGAAAGATTTTCATCTAAATACAGTGCTGCAGGATGAAAGGCTCCTTTCTTTCATCCCTTCATTTCTTAGTGCTTAGAAGGCTATTTCAGAGAATGTGCTGTGTGAGCATTCTCTGACAATGAGGTGATAAGCCTAAGAACGAAAAGCCAGCATGCTAAGGATGACCAAACAGAAGGACAGAGAGAACAGCGTTGCTGATGACATTACTGAGCTGCCAAGCCTGGCACATCCTCCTTCAAGACTTCTTGCTTGTGAGATAATTATATTTTTAATTGAGATATTTTATTACATTTGTTAAGATTTGTGTGGGTGTTTTCACTCCTTGGTGGAAAGGAAAAAAAGTAGAAGTTATTTTCCCTGTCCTTAGAATCACAAAACTGACGTTAAAAAAAAAAAAGATTTTATTTATTTGTTTTTAGAGAGAGGGGAAATGTGGGAGAAAGACAGGGAGAGAAACACTGATTAGTTGCCTGTCATATGTACCCCCACCAGGGACCAAACCTGCAACCCAGCCTGTTTCCTGACTGGGAATCAAACCAGTGACCTTTTGCTTTGTGGGATGATGCCCAACTGACTGAGTCACACTGATCAGGGCACAAAACTGACTTTTAAAATGAGATAAGAATCCTTCTGAAACCAAGGATCACCATACTTAAGTTGTTGTAATTTTTCATTTTTATTGAGATATGATTTATATACAACAGAGTGCACGCATGCCTGTGTGCATGCATATGTGTGTGTATATTCTGGATACAACTCCTTTATCAAATACATATACTTCATAGATGTTTTCTCATATTCTGTCTCACTTTTTCATGATCTTAGTAGCTTGTTAATTACAAAAAAAAGCAAAGGAAATTAAAGAAAAACGAAGCCACTGGGACTTTGATTGGCGTTGCATTGAATCTGTAGATCGGAGGAACTGACTTTTTAACGCTGCACGTCAAGTCCCCCGACCCATTTTGCCGTGTCTTCTTCAGTGGCACTCAGACGGGCTTTGTCGTTTTCAGTAGATAGGTCTTGCACAGCTTGTCAGATTCATGTCCTCGTCTTTCCTATTTTTGATGCTATTGCAAAAGTTTTTTTTTTAATTTAATTTGTTCATTCCTTGTATTGAACATATGGATATTAGTTGATAATGGTATATTGACCTTTTATTATGCAACCTTGCCAAATAATTATTAGTTCTATTATATTCAATTTTCTATATATACAGTCATATTGTCTGTAAATAAAGACAGTTGTAGTGTTTCGTTCCTTAGTCTAAATGCCTTTTATTTTTCTTCATTGCTCTATCTCAGTGGCTAGAAATTCCAGGTCAGTGTTGAATGCAGTTGAGAGACCATCCTTCAGACCTCTTCACATGAGTTTGAGGATGGAATCTATAAATGAAACTCTTTGGAAGGCTTCTGATTGATTTTGAGGAAAAATACATTTTGCATTCTTCTCTATATCTTTACAATTTAAAATATAAAAAATAAAATTAAAAAACTTAATAAATAAATGATCTGACAGAGGAACAGTCTGTCTCTCAACCCCAAACATTGAAGAAAGTGATAGTTCAGGAAGAGGTGCTATATTTAATCCTGTGTTTTTTATAGCATGTTTCTTAAAATCTGATTTGAGAAAAAAGGTAGATAATAAAATATGGGTCACGTAAAATATATAAAAAAATACAAAGTAATGTAAAAACAAGTGCAAGTTGTACAATACTATACTCAGTTATATTGTAGGCTATATTATTAATTTATCTCAGGCCTCTACCAGACTGTAAGTTTCTTCAAGGAGCTTGCATCTTATTCTTTATTTTATCTACAGTAACCTGTAGGAAAGCCTTATATAAATTTTGTGGAATTACTTTCACAAGAATTTACTCAACTTCCACATGTAGAGGTCAATGGAAATAAGTAAGAGTGTCATTATATTTATTGTGCTTGGGTGATTAGAAAGCCAGTTAGAAGAAATGGAAGTGTGTGCGAGTTTGGGACCGGATTGGTAAAAAGGATAGGATGCCTATGAAATAGAAGTAGGTTATTTGTCTGTTACGATTCAGAAATAATACAGAACAGTGTTTCTCATATTGGGATATGTATACCCAGAGGTCTATAGCTATATTTTTTGAGGGAGCTGGTTTCAAGCTGTTTATAAATGCTTCTAAAGTGGATGACTGAGTGAACAAAACTACTACACACATTTTTGGGTTATGTGAATAACCATGAACTTATGCACAAGTGCTTCTATGAAATTTTAGTATTGTAGTCTGCATTTTTAATTCCTTTTATTGACTCAAACTGATCACACAACGTCAACATTTATTTAGTTAACCTAATTTCTGAATATTTCTCAAATTAGACTCTGCAGATCATATTCTTAAAGGCCTTAAAATCTGAGAGACACAAACCTGGGACAGTGAGCTAGGACAGGCTGAATGGGACAGTACTGTGCTACCCTAGATGTTTCTAGTCCCAGTGTCTTCTGGGCCCAGCTTTCTGAGATCAGTGGGTAGCAGCTCCTGTGCTCTTGAGTGGCCAGTCCATGCTGCCCCTGCTTCTCTGCTCTCCCATGGCTCCTAGACCAGGAGGGTGCTGTCCTCTCCCCACACCGCTTTGCCTCACACTGCCCACGTCCCTCTTGAGTTACTGCTGCCATGTCCTCTGAACACAAGGCAGTTGCTGGCACAGACACGAACTTCTGGGGGAGGTTGTAGAGTGAAGACAGTGAAATATAAGAAATAACTTGAAAGCCACTGTCACAAACCACAGTTTATAGAAATTCACTAGTTATTCATTGCTCACTGATCATCTATCCCCAGAGGTCTCTTCACACTTGCACTAGACTCCCATGGTCTCTCTGACTTTTATCCCTTTTGCATCTACCCATCTTCCCTGGGCATTCTGAATTTCTCTTTTGTCCTCAACATCCTCAGCTTCTCTCACTTTATTGAGCAGAATTGAGTTCTGTCTTTTTCATGGGCTAACGACCTAGTCTATCAAAAATCCACTGAAAAATATCAAAGTTTTATTTTTTTTAAAGATTTTATTTATTTTTTAGAGAGAGGGGGTAGGAGGGAGGAGAAAGAGAGGGAGAGAAACAGCAATCAGTTGTTTCTCACATACCCACAAACAGGGACCTGGCATGCAACCCAAGCATGTGCTCTGACTGGGAATCGAACCAGCAACCTTTTGGTTTTCAGGCCAGTACTCAATACACTGAGCCACACCAACCAGGGCCAAAGTTTTAATTTTTTAAAAATATGTATGTCCTGGAAGGGGGTCATGACATTTTCTATGAGGCCATGTCACTTGTAGCACTAGTACTTACTTTCTATTACAACTGACACGTAAATGTGCATATTGACTTACCAGAGTATTTATTTGTTATAGGTATGGTCATGCATTTCGTGGACTTTATTTTTTATATTTTTATGTAAAAATACATGGAAAATAAATGAATTTTTGTTATCAATAATCTCTCAGAAATGCTTGATCATAGAATACTGTAGTTATAATTTATGAAAGAAGAAAAGGCAACACAGTATTTTGCAAGGGACACTATAGTTAGGACGAGAAAAAATGGTTTCCAGCCGTATCTCAATCATTCAGTTGTTTTTACACTGTGCCTGCAGCAACTCGACTCCTCTGAGCCTGTGTCCACACCTGTAACTTTCACCTCCGCCTGCCCTAGTGGGGTCAGACTGAGGCTGTACTTTCTAATCCATAGACTTCTTTAAAAATGTAGCTGTTAGAACATTGTGATGATGATGATCTTCCTCAGAACTAAAAAGTTCTTTTTTTCCGGTATATATCCATTGGTAGTCTATTCACACGCTTATCCTTGTAAATGATTTATATGTACTTGAATGGACCATGTAGGGTCTAGACTATACTTTAGTACACTGAATAAAGAACAATAAATAGCATATTTTTGGTCTTTTGCCTTTATGTTGTCATTCAACACTTAAAAACCTGCCTATTAAAAAATAGAGGTCAGTCCTGCCATTTCTAAAGGACTAATCCACACTGCATTGGTTGAACATTTTAAAACTTCACCCCTTATCTGAATATCCAGAGCAAATTTCTTCTGCTGTAGTATAAGGCAGACTATGAACCAATATTAGCAAACATTTATCTCCCACCACATAAGATAGTAAGTATAATTCTAAATATATTTTATGGTTTTAAAAGTTAATATTTTTCTTATTTATTTTAAGACTTTATTTTTTAGAGCAGTGATTTAGGCTCCCAAGAACAGTGAGGGGAAGATATAGAGGTTTCCTTATACCCCCGGCCCCCACACAGGCCACATTATTTACTTCCCCCCTGGAAGTAGTATATTTGCTGCAATTGTCGAATCCATGCTGACACATCAGAATTACCCAAAGTCCATAGTTTTGAGTCATTTACATTTCACCCTTGCTGTTGGACATAATATGCATTTGGACAGATGTATAAATGGCATGCATCCATTATTATAATATCATACAGAGTATTTTCACTGCCCTGGAAATTCTCTGTTATCCACGTATTTGTCCATTTCCTCCCCCCATCCACACCCTCTGGCAACCACTGATCTTTTTACTGTTGCTATAGTTTTGCATTTTCCAGAATATTGTGTAGTTGGAATCATAAAGTATGTAGCCTTTCAAATTGGCTTCTTTCACTAAGTAATAGCAATGAAGATTCCTCTGTATCTTTTCATAGCTTGGTAGCTCATTTCTTTTTAGCACTGAATAATATTCCATTGTCTAGAGGTACCACAGTGTATTTACCCATTCACCTACTGACAGGCATTGTAGTTACTTCCATGATTTGGCAATTATGAATAAAGCTGCTGTAAACATCCATGTGCAGGTTTTTGCGTGGACATATGAGGTCTGTCTGGAAAAAGTTTAGCCATTGTTAATATAATGAGAATGGTTTGCATGACATTGATGTACCCTGGCAGCCAAGGAGAATGGACTGGAATGTGCATGTGTGAACAATGATGGCTTCACTGTACTAGTCAGATGCTGTTGAGCAAGCACGTGTATTGTGTGGCGGTCATGTTCAAGATGACTAAGTGGATGGAGCAATGAATCTGTATCAAATTTTGCATTTTGCTTAAACATTCCTATGTGGAGATTATGATTCAGAAGGCTGCAGCTATGGGAAACCGGTGATTGGCAGCTTCATCATGACAACGTGCCCACTAGTGCATCACATCTTATGACACGTCAAATCACCCAGATGACCCAGCCCCCTACAGCCCCATGACCTCTGGCTTTTCCCAAAACTAAAATCACCTTTGAAAGGGAAGAGATTTCAGACCATCAGTGAGATTCAGGAAAATACAATGGGGCAGCTGATGGTGATTTGGAGAACTATGTGAGGTCTCAAGGTGCCTATTTTGAAGGGGCTTGAGGTGTCATTGTCTTATGTACAATGTTCCCTGCATTGTGCATATTCAATAAATGTCTCTATTTTTCATATTACATGGCTAGATACCTTCTGGACAGACCTTGTATTTTTCAGCTGCTTTGGGTAAATATGAAGGGGCTCGATCGCTGGAATGTATGGTAAGAGTATGTTTAGTTTTGTTAGAAACTGCCAAACTATTTTCCATAGAGGCTGTGCTATCTTGCATTCTCACCAACAATGAATGGAAAAGTTCATGTTGCTCCATATCCTTGTCACCATTTGGTGGTGTCAGTGTTTCTGATTTTGGCCATTCTTATAGATGTGTAAGGATATCTCATTGTTGTTTGAGTTTCAGTTTTCCTGATGATGCATGCTTACTTGCCACCTGTTTATCTTCTTTGGTTAGGTGTTTGTTAAAGTCTTTGTTTGGCTCAGTTTTTAATCTGATTGTTTATTTTTCTTATTGTTAGGTAAGAGTTAATATTTTGAGTTGTGAAATACTGTTCATGGAAATCTTGTTTGTGATAGTTTTTTCCTAAGTTATGCAAAATTAATATTTCAAATGACATGACATCTGAGTGTCAAAAGGACTCTTTAAATGATTGACTCTATAAATATGTTCTTCATCTGATAATGTATGAAGGTGCTCCCTTACCGTGGTGATAAGTGGAACCATTGATTCAAGCTAGGACCCTGAACTCACCTAGAGAAAGCACAATGAAGCTATAAGAATTTCATCCAGCTTCACCAGAGCAGCTCCCTTTCTTATGCAATACTATAGGGCCTTGCCTCCAGACTGGGGTTGATCATGTTAGAGAGAGACAGAGTAGGAAAGTGTCTCAAAAAATAAAAAAAATAATGACACCTATTACTTATCGAGCACATACTAATTATAAATCACAGTGATTTATGCATGGTAAATAGTTTTTCCTACATATTAAATGTATTTATACACATGCAATTTTTATCATTGCTAAAATTACAGTTGCAATTTGGGTATTTGCATTTCCTTTTTTATTGTTGACACTGTTGCTGATGTCCTTAATTTCCCCCTCCGTGCCCCCACCACCCAGTCCCCACCACATTTCGTTTTTTAAAAGTGAGACAGCGCAGTCTTAGTGAGATTAAGATTTTGCCCAAATTCACATATCCAGTGACAAATATGGGATCCAAGTCCAGGTCTGCCTAACACAAGCATCCTTGTTTACTCTGCTGTATTTTATTTATTATTTGTTGATGAATTTATTAAATAAAGATTAATTGAGTACTTACTATGTGCTAGACTCTGGTGCTGAAAATGCTGCACTGGAAGAAAAACATCGAGTTTTTGGTTTTTAAATATTTTATATTCTAGTAAAAGAAATAAAGAAGCCTAAATACACACACTTGTCCTGTGGTGGTAAGTGCTATGGAAAAGAGCAAAGGTGTGCAATAGGATAGAAAGTGATGGAAGAAGTGTGTAAAGGGAAGGGTAGACCATGGGGCTGTATGCCAGAACGGCCTCAAGGATGAGGGAACAGAACATGCAGTGCTCTAAAGATAGGAAGTTTGTTGGCATGATAATGGAATATAAATGAGGCCCATGTACCTGAAGCACATTGAGTGTAGGGGAGAAGGTAGGGTATGGGATCAGACAGGTGGTGTGGGGTCAAAACCTGTAGGCCTTGGTCAAGACTGGTCTTTACTCTGAGGGAGATAGAAAGTCATTGTAAAGACTTGATATGTGTTTCTGACATGGTATGACTTATATTTTAAATGGAGATCAGACCATAAGACAACAGGAAAGGATATGGGGGACCAGTTAATAGCTATTAAAAATAGTTCAGGCTTGGGCTTGGACAGCAACCATAGAAGTGATGAGATTTGAGATCTATTTCCAAGGTACAGCCAACAAGATAAGCTAATGGATTTGAAGTGGGGTGGGATAAAAAGAGAGGGTTGATAATGACCCTAAGTACTGCAATGAGAAAATCTTCACTTACGCCCCTTTCTCTTCTTTCCCACATTATTTCCCTTTCCCCTCCCCTCTGGTTACTGTCAGATTGTTCTTAATTTCAATGTCTCTGGTTATATTTTGCTTGCCAGTTTGTTTTGTTAATTAGGTTCTACTTACAGGTGAGATTATGTGGTATTTGTCTCTCACCACCTGCCTTATATCACTTAGCATAATGCTCTCCAGTTCCATCCATGCTGTCGCGAAGGGTAGGAGCTCCTTCTTTCTTTCTGCTGCATAGAATTCCATTGTGTAAATGTACCATCGTTTATTGATCCACTCATTTACCTATGGACGTTCCCGGGGGTGGGGAGTGGGATTGAGGGTGGGAGGTGGGTAGGGTTGGGTAAAGCGGTGGTGGGAAAAATGGAGACAACTATATTAGAACATCAATAAAAATGTAAAAAAATTGAGGACAAACTGAAAAAAAAGAAAGAAAGAAGATCTTCAGGACAGAGGATTGGGAAGGAAATCAAGAACTCAGTGTTTGTACAATGTCAGGTAGGTTTTTTCCTCCCCTGCATGGCTTATTATTCCCAGGACATTTATTGTTCTTTCTTCTTTTTCATTTGTCTTCTATTTTTCATCTATCATTTGTCAGATATCCATTTATGCCCATTAAGGAATATATAATTGTGTTTCTCAAAGCTTTAATTTTACCATTTTTTATTACTTGACCTATCAATTTTTTGGAGGAGCGGAGTCACTGAATCTATTAATTGCCAAGATAGATGTTAATATCTCTCATCATGATGGTACTTTTATCATTTTATCTTACAATGCTATTTTGGCTTTATACATATTAAAGTTATGTTACTGGCTTCATACACATTTGGAAATATTTATTCTTCTGGTGAATTAACTTTTATTATAATGTGTTAATATCTTTATCAAATGCCCTCTGCTCTGAGGTCTCTGTGGTGACAGCCATTGTTCTTCTGGTTAGTTTTTGTGTTCTTGTTTTTGAGCTCATGTCATTTTTAACTTTAGCTGTGGGAATCCTTTGGGGTCTGGATTTAAAATATGATCCTCCACAGAGAACTTGTATATGCTCCTGACAGATGCCTGGAAGCCCTATCATCTGTGGTTCCTTTAAAAGAGAACTAAAGTTTGGTTTATGTTTTTTTGGCAACCCATGTAGTATTAATGTTGAATACTAAGCTGAGTGATTGTAGGCTTGTGGTTAGGAATTTTCAGGAAAGTGTTCTCTTATTTTCCCATTCAAGCCAAGGTCAGGATCAGTGTGTGGCCCCATCATTGTCCTCTGCGAGGTGGAGTTTTTCTTTTTCGTCACGGAGGGTGAAGCGGTTCACCAATCCCACCCCGACACCAACATCCCAGGTCTAATACCCATTAACCTACAGGAGTTTGGACTCCTGGCTTTGCCTTGTTAAAACCCAACTTTCAGTCCCTGGGGATTGACTCCAGACAGAACACAGCCTGTACGCACTCACCCTGAAGAATTTCCCAGTCTTTTCATTTTTGCCCTCTGAGGAATTTATTCACTTTCCTGCCATCTCAGATGTGCTCTAAAAGATATTTAATTTTTATACAGCATGCTTACTTCTGCCTGAGCATGTAGGATTTCTCTGAACATTTAGTCCTTAGTAGTTCTTGGTGACATGCAAGGTTGTAAGCACACGAGGGTTTGAGGTCCAGCCTAGCATTGCGGTTTTGCTCACCAGCTTTGTGGGTAAAGAAAGAACTTTAGTCTGTATAAAGATCCTCAACAACCTTTCACTGAGTGGTTCTAGCATCCACCACCAATTTTTTACTGAATTAACTGTAACACCGAGAGCTTCAAAATGGTGATTTTCAAGATCTATTATTCCTTCTACTCACACAAATAATACAGATGGTATATCATTGGCCATTTTTCCATAAAGAAGAGTTTTCTCTTCTCACCTATTTACCTTTTTTCTCTTATTGTCTGATGGATTATTTTAATTAAATAGGTTCTAACCCTTTTATCATCATTATTTTTATCTGAAAACTGTCCTGAATTTAAGTGGGAGGCCATCAAAACAACTCCTGTGTTCTTTCAACTTACCCACTGAAAGCTTTGAGTCCGTCTTTGCTTTGTGGAGCAAGAAGATGTTGTAGGCCTGCTTCATACTGCCCCATCACTGGATTTGGAGTTAGCCAGTTTTCCCAAAGAGCCCTTCTTCTTTCCATGGGAAACAGCCCTGACACACGAGATCGGAGCTCTAGGTTGCATATGCTTATTTTTCTTAATCAAGGTGGAAATATTTATGTGATGCATGTTAATAATTTATTCTTTGATTCTTTCATGATCTCTTATTAAATGTTAGTGACTGAGAATAACACAGCATTAGCACATGTATGTGGCTGAAGACAGCTGATCATTCTTTAAAAACTAGTATCTTTTATTGGCCAATGCTTAATCTCAATATTAATCACAAATATTTGTGCAAAGTGTATTTTAACTTGGTTCCTTTTATTTATTTTATTTTATTTTATTTTTGTTCAATTACAGTTATTTGCATCCTCTCCCCTCCCCTCCTCCCTTCCCCTCCAGCCCCCTCCCCCCCAGCCTCCCTCCTCCCCCTTAATTCTGTCCATGTGTCCTCTACAGTGATTCCTGAAAACCCTTCTCCCCATTGTCCCCTCCCCCCTCTCCCCTGTCTATTGTTAGACTGTTCTTAATTTCAATGTCTCTGGTTATGTTTTGCTTGCTTTCTGCTTTTGTTGGTTATGATCTGGTTAAAGGTGAGATCATATGGTATTTGTCCCTCACTGCCTGGCTTACTTCACTTAGCATAATGCTCTCCAGTTCCATCCATGCTGTTGCAAAGGGTATAAGCTCCTTC